>RJWT010054090.1:0-10331 GCA_004365215.1 Cuniculus paca | reverse complement strand
GGTGAAGCCTGGTGGGATTAGCCTAAAGGTATATATCCCTCCTCCCTTGATAGTGCTGGTTCCTCCTCCCATGCCATGAGCTCTTTCTCCTCTGCCATGCAGCCCTGCCTTGGAGCTATCTGGCTATGGGCTGAAATGCCTACAAATTGTGAGCCAAATTAAACCTTCTGTCCTTAACTTGTGGGTGTTGGTATTGTGTCTTTGTGATGAGAAAGGAAGACACTTGTTAGGGTTTGTGTTTGGATGTTCCCCCAAAGCCTCATGCAGTCATGGGGGTCAGGCCTTTTGAAGGCAACTGAGTCTAGTATCAGGGGCAGGTAGCTAGCATACAATATAAGACAGGGAAGGAAGTGTGCTTTTCCCTTTTTTGCCCTTTTTGGTCTTGTCGCTTGTGGCCACCGTGATCAGTTGCCCCTTAACTATGCCACCCTGCCTTGGAGCCAGCTGAGTATGGACTGAGACCTCCACAAACTGTGAGCTAAATGAACCTTTCTTTCCTTAATTTTGTGTGTCGGGTATTTTGTCTCAGCAATGAGAGAAAAGTAACCAAGACAATACCTTACAATAGAATTAAAGAAGTTAGCTAAAAATGTGGGTGTAATGTGGCAGGGAAGTGATTAGGCATTTAACCCTGATGCCAATGGTGTCAAAGCTACTCAATCAAGAAATCAAGTAAGATGAGAGTTTGGAGCATACACAGCAGAAAGTATGTGGCACCCATCAGCAAAGAGCGGGGGTGGTGGTGATGCTGTTTTCCCGATGCATGCTGAGTGAATAACCAGTGGGATACAGAGAACACAGACTTTAAAGGTAAGTGTCAAAAACCACCTGGGATTAAGATCAGGTTAAACCTTAGAAACCATCATCTAAGGACCTAATTAGTGAGTGCAGCAGAGAAACCAATATATGCCAGCCAACTCCTTATCCACAGAATATGAGTTTATGTGAGCCCTCATTGCCAAATTACCATAATCTAAAACATTAGGGAGAGGACATGGAAGTCTGAAACTTGTCATCTGTTGGAAAAGATATTTTTCTTAAAAGGAGAGGAGGAGGCTCAGACAAACCCAAATTGAAGAACATTATACAAAACATCTGGCAAGTACTCTTTAAGATCATCAGAGACATGAGTGGTCATAAAAATTAGCACAGCTCAGTAGGAGCTAAAGCAGCATGACAGTTAGATGCAGTATGGTATCCTGGATGGGATAATGAGACAGAAAACATTAGGATAAAAACAAGTGGAATGTGAAAGTGTTTTTAATATATCAATGTTAGTTATGACAAATGTATCAGTAATATGGTAATAGGGAAAACTGGATGAAGAGGATATAGAAACCATCACTGTAATTTTTATTTAAAATTTTAAAAAAATTTAAATTTTCATAAACACTTCAGGTTGTCATTTCACTTACATTTTTTCTGAAAATTGTAGGGTATACTTTGACCCCCACTTTTCTTTGTGTGTTGAGGGATATGTTCAGGTTGCACCAAGATGTCAAGACCAAGGAGGGGCCAAAATACTCCCTGAGCTGTTGGCACCTTTTTGCCAGGTGTAATGATTCAGTCTCAGGTGTTTCAGCCTGAGGGTGTGATGACACAACTCTTATCTGATGGTGGCTCTTATTCTTGGCTCCTTTTGGCAGATGCCACAAAATAAATTGATAACAATGTAGCATCAAAAAATTGTTCTCCAATGACTACTAAACATATGTCATCATTTAGTTTTTCAGTATTCCTTCATATAATATAAACACTACAAGGACTAGAAAAATGCTTACAAAGAAGACATCTGACTCACTTTTATGTTCAATCTGTCAGATTAAACTTGGAGAAAGCAACATGCCTAGGGATAAGAGAAATTTTTGTGGTCCAGGTTTCAAAACTGATTTTACTCCCTTTATGCTGAACAAACCATTAGCTGAAGATGATGAAAGGTTAACTAATGTTTTCCTAATGTATAATGTATAATGCGATGGTGAATCTTTTGGAGATAAGTGCTCAAACTGCAACCCCAAACCCACTTACTTATCACACAGTGCCAACATTACACTTAAGCCTGCATACTGATGCCTTAGTTTAGGAAAAACAACTCGTATACTAACATTTTTCTTAAAAGAAAAATAACACTCGTGCCACAGTTTCGCCATCACTGCATCAGGGTTTTGTCTCTGGTATGTGTTCTGGTGCATTCTGACAGCTGCCTTTTGGACAAAAGTTTTCCCACACTTACCACACTTTTCCACATCCATTACACTTATATGATGTTATGGTTTGTATATAGATGGCCCCCCCAAGCCTCATGTAGTCATGGAAGTGGCTGAATCTAATGTTTATAATTGATTTGTTGTGTAGCGCTGGGATTGGCGGTGTGAGTTCTGCACCCGCCCAGGGGTGAAGCTGACATACAATGTAAGGTCAGAATGGGGGCGTGTTTTTCCTTTTTTGCGCAGTTTGCTGTTGCCACTTGCAGCCGCTATGAACGGCTGCCCCCCAGCCATGCCACCCTGCCTTGGAGCAAGGTGATTATGGACTGAAATCTCCAGAAACTGTAAGCTAAATAAACCTTTCCTTGCTTCACTTTGGGTGTCAGGTGTTTTGTTCCAGCAAGGAGAGAAAAATAACCAAGACAGATGGTTTCTTCCCTGAGCAAATTCACAGATGGGCTCTAAGATGTGATGTCTGGAACAAAGTTTTCTCACATTCATTACATTGGCAGGGTCTCTCCGATGTGATTTCTGTGATGCATCTTGGGTCTTGATTTATCAGCAAAAGTTCTCCCACATTCTTATGGTTTTCCCACATGAATTCTCTGATAGCCCAGAGGTGAGTTCTTTGAGAAAAGCTTTCCCGTATTCATTACATTCATAGAGGGCTTCTGACTGTGTGAATTCTTTGATGCACTACAAGTTTCCTTACAGACAAAAGTTTACCTACATGTTACATGTGTACCTAATGGATTGAGTTATTCACTTAAGTATTTACATATTTATCACTTTCATAGGGTCTCTCCTCTGTGTGAATTCTCTGGTGTACTGTGAGAACTGAAATTCGGGGAAATGCTTTCCCACATTCATTACTCTTACAGAGTTTCTCTCCAGTGTGAATTCTCCAATGTGCACTAAATTGTGACTTCTAGGACAAAGTTTTCCCACATTCATAGGACTTAATACCTTTGTGAATTCTGTGGTGTTGCTTGAGAGCTGAATTAAAGCAAATAGTTTTCTACATGTATTGCATTCACAGGGCTTCTCTCCTGTGTGAACTCTGATGTGCACTAATATATGACCTCTGAGAGAAAGATTTCTCACATTGATTATATTTATAGGGTTTCTCCCCTGTGTGAGTTCTCAAATGGACTCTAAGAGGTGATTTCTGGGAGAAACTTTTCCCACATTCATCATATACACAGGGTTTTTCCCCTGTGTGAATTCTGTGGTGTCCCCTGAGGGTCAAGTTGCCAGCAAGTTTTCCCACATTCATCACATTCATTCAGTTTCTCCTCTGTGTGTGTGGTTTCTCTCTGATGTGTGCAAAGGTGTGTTTTTTGAGAAAAAAAATTTCCCATATATATTACATTCATAGGGTTTCTCTCATTGGGGATTTTTTGATGTAGAATGAGAGCTGTCTTATAGACAAAAGTGTTCCCACGTATGTTACATTTGTAAGGCTTTTGCCCTGTGTGAATTCTTTGGTGTATCCAGAGGGCTTACTTGTGTAAGATTTCCCACATTTATCATACATATATAGGACTTTTCCCCTATGTGGATTCTCTGATGTATTGTGAGAACTGAAATTTGGGGAAAAGTTTTCCCACATTCATAGGATTTAATACCTTTGTGAATTCTGTTATGTCACCTGAGTGCAGAAAGCAAATGATTTCCCACATATATTACATTCATAGGGCTTCTTCCGTGTTTGAGTTGTCTGATGTGCACTAATGTATGACCTCTGAGAGAAAGTTTTCTCACATGCATTACATTCATATGGTTTCTTCTGGGTTGCAGATTCTCAGAAGGGCTCTAAGACTGATTGCTGGAAGAAAGGTTCCTCACATACAGGAGGCTTCCTCCCTGTGTGAATTCAGTGATGTCTCCTGAGGGCTGAGTTACCAGAAAAAAATTTTCCACATTCATCACATTCATAGGGTTTCTCCACCATGTGAACTGTCCTATGTGCTCTGAAGGCTGAGTTGCGTGTAAAAGATATTCCATGTTTGCTACGTACATAGGGGTTTTGTCCCCTTAGAATTCTTTGATGTGCTTTGAGAACTCACATACAGGCAAAAGATATCCCACATTCATTATACTTGTAGAGTTTTTCCTCTATGTGGATTCTCTCATGTGTTCTAAGAATCAAATGAACAGGAAATATTTTTCCACGTTCATTACATCCATAGGGTTTCGGCTGTGTATAGATTCTCTGATGTGCACTGAGATGTGTCTTGTGAGAAAGTTTCCCCACATTCAGTACATTCATAGGGGTTTTCACCTGTGTGAGTTCTCCGATGTGCTCTGAGATGTGATATCTTGGCAAAAGTTTTCCCACATTGTATACATTCATGAAGTTTCTTCACTATGTGAACTCTCTAGTGTTCTCTGAGATGTCCCATCATAGAGAATATTTGCCCATAATCACTAAGTTGAAAGAATGCTATCTCTGTGTCTGTTCACTGGGGTCCCATGAGAGGGGATATGTAAGATTCCTTGCAACCAATTCTCAGATACTTATTGAGGTTTGACTTCTGACAGAAAGTTTGCTCACACTGGTTGCATTCATAAAGTTTGAACCTAATCTGGTCTCCAGTATATAGAACAAAGTATGACTGTGAGTGGAATAATTTCCCAGATTCCTCATATTTATAAGGGCTCTCCCTTGAGTGGGTCCTTTGATGCTGAATGAAATATGCTTTCTGGGCAATGGATTTCTTGCATTTCCCATAAAAATCAGATTGATAGACTTTCTCCTGAGTTCTGCAACATACTGTAAGGTTTAATTTCTGGTAGAAGATATCTGTACGTTGATTATATTCATAGACATTATTGCCAGATTGTTTTTCAGGATGTACTACAGGGGCTGGGCTGTGACTCAGGTTTTCTTCACATTTATTGTGGTCAAAAGCCCTCTGTCTTGCAACAGGACTCTGAGTTGGAGTGCAGGGTAACTTTCCACTGAAATTAATACCATCTTCCTTACACTGTGTGTTTTACAGTCTTGTGAAATTTATTGTATCCTACAATGGTGCTTTTGTCACAGAATCCCTCACATTCATTAAGATCAGAGCGTTTCTCCCTAATGTCAGCTCTTCTGTGTTTAAACAGAGTTGTTTTACCACAGTTTTCCCTAAGTTCACCATCCTGAGAGGATGCTGCTTCTATTGGAGAACTCTCAACTGTAGTACATATAGTCTTATCGTATAGATTTTTTCAAAATTCACTGTGTTGAAAAGAGTGCTCCAAGGTTTGAAACTTCTGATGCTGATCTTTCTTATAATTAGAACTTTCTCATTTTTATTACATTCATAAGATTTCTTTTCAGTGTGTTTCCTCGTGTTTCATATTGAGCTGCAATTTGTCACACATATTCGTGGAATCAGCCTTTCTTCTTGAATAGATTCCTTCACTAATAATGAACTCAGAAACAATTGGAAAGTTCATTCCACATGAGTCACATTTAGAGGGTATTTTTCCTGAAAAATCTGAAGTTATGCCCAGATTAAATGGTTTTCCTAAAACCTTCTGCCCTTCAGTAAGTGTTTTGGCTTCTGTTAATAATGTTTGCCATAGAAGCTTCTCTTGTTTTTCCTGGTTTCCTTGGATGTGGACATCAAATGTGTAATATGCTAAAATGAGAAAAACTGAAAATATTGTATAAATCTTACACCTCCAATGGAAAAGCGCTGATACACATGTTTTGTTATTTAAAGCTATCATTTCTGTTCTATTTCCAAAGGTTCAATAACTCATGCACACAGACAGATATTCCCTTGCCCATTCTTTAGGCATATGGTTTTAAAAAGCCAAGTATTATTTTCAGTGCCAACCAAAATGAAGTAGCTCCTTTCCTTCCAGTCTTCTCTGTCACAATTCAAAATTCACAGAAAAAAAACAGATTGACAACTATATGGAAATTCTTATAAAATGGAAAGAGTGGACCTCAGGACTTAAGAAATGGCACAATGGAGAATTCCCAGGCTTAACTTTCTACTTTCCATATGTTCGGTACTCTGTTCCAATAATCTGGAGCTGCTAACAGGTCCAGACAAGAAAATCTTCAAGGAAAGCCTGCTCTTTCTAGCCAGAGGGCTGAGAAAAAGTGGTCTATCAGATCAGACAACTTTTCTGACAAAATTTAACACAATCAGGTAAAAAAAAAAAAAGCTGCAGTTTTCCCCCTGTGCCTCCATAGTCCCTGAACAGGGAGCTGAGAAAGACTCAGAACATTTGTACACTCTCATAATATATGGGGAGCTCACAGGGAAGATGACAAATCTTCAGAAAGTTTCACACTTAGGATATGCAAACCACTGTCAAAATCCCACTGAGGAACACATTTTCTTATTGGATATATAGAACAAATGTCTTAATCTGAAAGGGCAAGAACAACAAACATGTTGTTTTAGGACACTGATGGCAACTCAAGCTAGGGGTAAAACACAGCAACAACAAAAAACTCAAGAGACAGGAATACATGATAGACCCATTTTTACAGGTAGAAAAGACAAAGTAGCGATTGTGCTAAGTGTGCCTCCGATATCTGTGGACATGATGAACTGGACATGAAAACTTTCAAGACAGACACCATCCAGGGTATAAGACAAATCTTCACAAATAGCACAAAAATCACACAAAAGAGATTCTGAGCACAGAAAAATTATATTAACAATCAGTGAACAAAGTTAGATGGGAAAATATTATTAAATTATGAACTTCTAGTTAGCCAATTTGTAGAAGAGAATTTTTACAGAAAATAAAGATTTGGAAGTGAATTAAGATAAGATCAAGAACATAAAAGGAATTCAAGGAGTGTAGCTAAAGTAATACTTGGAGGTAAACTGGTAAATTCAAAATTTTGTATTAGAGAATAAAGATCCTCAGGCATACACCTAAGTGTTTCCTCTAAGAAACTAGGTAATAGCTACCATCTAGGACTTGTAAAACAACAAATGCACTCAAGGATGTGGGTTAAAAGGAAGCTTTTTGCATTGTTGATGAGAATGCAAACTACTAAAATACAATGGGAATCAGTCTGGGACTTAATCCAGCTACACCTTTCTTTGATATCTTCCTGAAGAATTCAAGTGATCATGTTACAGTAATACCTGCATGCCAGTGTTGACAGCAGCACAATTAATAATCTAAATTATGGAATAGCCTATCTAGGCTAGGTGAGCCTTGTGCTACTGAGGTAGATACCCAGTCGTGGTTTGACTCTCTATGTTGCTTTGTGTTTTAAGTTTGCCTTCTTTTTTCTTTCTTCTGTATGCCTATCAAGACATGAAATGGATAAAGAATATAGACATAATGGCATATAATTCAGCAATAAAGAAGAAGAATTTGAATGATAATTTGAATCATTTGTAGGAAAATAAATGGATCTTCTAACTGTAATGTTAAGTGAAATAAGTCAGACAATGAAGAGCAAGTTAAAAGAGAGATGGGAGGAAAAAGAGAGGCAGACTTGAGATGGAACAGGAGATTTGGAGCATGGGAGAGTAGCGAGGGCAAGGAGGGGTCAAACATGATCAAGATACTATGTATATGTATGTACCCATTCCCTGAAACGGATTAATGTAATAATGAAGTTTAGGAAATTGGTATATATAGATATATATCTATATATCTATATATCTATATATAATGTTATTCTTATGTGTCAAAAATATGATAATAAAAAAATTAGACAAAAAGAAGGAATTAAATCTAAGGAAAACAAAGAAAAGAAGGCAAACTTAAAATAGAAAACAACATAGAAAAACAAACAAGGGCTGTCTGGCTATCTCAGTAACAAATGTCTACCTAGCATGTAGGAGGTCCTGAGTTTGATCCCCAGCACCGAAAAACAAAGCCAAAAATGGGAAAATTAGTTGTGACAAAATAGTTCGAAAAATTTTTTGATAAACATCAACAGAGGAAAACAGAGATACAAATTATCAACATCAGAAATGCAGTCGGGGACATAATTACAGAAACAAGACACATTACAGACAAAAAAAAAAGTACAATGCTGGTTTAGGCCTGTGATCTCAGCACTCTGGGAAGCTAAGACAGGATCACAAGTTTGAGTCCAGCCTGGGCATTAATTCAGTGACTTACACGGACCCTGTCTCAAAATAAGAAATAAAAAAGGGCTGGGGACGTAGTTCAGAGCAAAGACCTTAATCCCTAATACTACACCAAAAAAGTTGAAAAAAAAAAGTTTCAGAGAAAACTACCATACACTGGATGGGTGAAACCACAAATATGAACTGTGATCATGTACAGTGAATGTTTGAATTAAAAAAAAACTGTTACAGTAAAAGACACATTACCATTAATTCCTCTCAAAATAGCTGCCCCTTCCCTTTGAACACCCTTATCCTATTGTTTTTGTCACTTTCTGAAGCAGTTCTGGAAATCTCCTTTTGAAGTATGATCAAAAATATCACAGTGATCAAAAATAGTGAATGCTGCCGCTGAGTGTGATCCAACAGAAAGACAGGCTCATAAAACATCCTCATTCACCTTACTCACAAAATGTGGTACTACGTGGTTTCTGGCTCTTCCTCAAAGTCAAACGTTCATGAAAGGTAAGTCAAACAACGATGAAAAGTAAAGTTTGAATCAATTCGGCACACTGAGTCGGCCGTGACAGAACAACTACTTTCATTCGTGTAGGAGGACTCCCAGAAGTGCTTCAGAGAGTGGCAAGAATGATGATGACACAGATATTTTTGAAGCATGGGGGAATATTCTGAAGGCAGTTAATGGCAATATGCCTTTTAGTGTAAACAATTTTTAAATTGAACATTAACCTTTTTTAATCACTCCTTGTATTTATAGCTCAATGTTCTAGAAGCTGGAAGTCCAAGCTGAGAGTGCCAAAATGGTCATGATATTGTGGACGCCCACTTCTGGGTTATAGACGGCTGCTTCATGAGGACAGACTTTTATCTGGGGCTTGTAAAAGAAACCTCCATCAATAAAAGAATTAAAGATACAAGTTCAGAAAGTGAAACAAAACCACTTTATTGGAAAAAAGGAGAGCAGGGGATAGATACCTACCTTGACAGAGTAAGGTAGGGAATCCGGAGCTGGAACTTGGGGAGTCTTTTTTTTGAGCCCCTTTTATTACATAGCAAGAAAGAGACTATCCCCCTGTTATTAACTTGATTTGCTATTTTGGGCCTTGAAAGCCCTGATTTGGCTACTGCCCTTTTTATCACCAGTGTGTACACTTTTGGATAAGCACTTCTGTGGTCCACATGTCCTGTCCAGGAGCTCATCTTGTGAAATTTTCAGTGAAGCCCACTTTCAAGGACGAGTTAGCAACAAACATTCATGTACATTTTGGTGTATTAATATGGCGAGAAAATAACAAAATATGTGTGTGCTTACATACAGGTGTGTGACTGTCTAGGTATTAAATGTGTATTTTATATATTACGTTTTTTAATATAGTACCTCCCCTCACGCTTTTTGTGTAATCAGAGGTGGAGAGAGTGTGGAATTGAGCCTTGGCCTGAAGCGACCAAGGCCTTCTTTTCAGCGCTGTGTTTGTTTTTCTTAGCTATTCTCTCTAGCAGGGATTTAATCTCTTTATGTGCCAGAAACCTCACTGTGGCCCTTCCACTTTTCCTGCCTGTCCCCCACCTGCCCCTACACATGTATCTCCAGTCATGCAAAGGAGCCAGCCAGTTCTCTGGCCTTTTCCAAGTGTGTTCTAATCTTTCCACAGGGCTCCCTCCTCCAGACCTAATTATCTCCCAATGGTCTGGCTTCCAAAGATACCACATCCTGATTATGATTGCAACATATGAATTGGGATGAAGAGAAAAATACTCAGTCTACTGCCAACTCTATGCCCACAAATTAGACAGTATATGTGAAATGGACACATTTCTTGGAAGAAAATAAATTTCCAAATTCACTCAAGAAGAGATAATTTGAGAAGAATATTATCTGTATAAAAAACTGAAGTGGGGAGAAGTATACATAGACATGGATGTTTCCAAACAACAGCTCCAGGACCAAATGATTTTAACTAGTGAATTCTATTGAATATCTAAGGAAGAAATAATACCAATTATACTCAACCTTTTCAAGCAGATACAACGTGAAGGACTATTTCCT
>RJWT010054089.1:0-10335 GCA_004365215.1 Cuniculus paca | reverse complement strand
TCTTTTTTTTTTCTTTAACTTCCGCCTCCTGCCCTGCCTTTCACCACTGAGTTTAGTCCCTCTTTTCCTCCATCCCCTTCTTTCTCCTTTCCTTTGCCTGCTGCCGCTGTCATCTCTCTTAAGCCTGTCTCCTGCAGCCACTACTTTCTATTACCTATCCTCACAGTGCACTTATGAATAAATCTTGTCCTGCATCGCACTGGGAGATCCCCTGATGATCATAATTGACGAAATGCAGCTATTGTGACATTCCTCAGCTGTGCTGACACCACTGTTTCCCTTGAGAAAATTTCTTTTCCTATTTTCACATTCCCTAAACCTAATTTCACTGCTAAATTTAGACAGCCCACTGCACAACGACTAGCTAATTATCTGTTTAGATAGCACTTTAACACGTTGTTGAGACTCAGTTAAATGTTAAACAACCAAAATTTTAATATCGCTCGCCAATTTTATTCCCCAGGTCTTTCCCTGATGGTTCCAGTCTACAGAAGAAGTAATTTAGCCCACATTTAAAAAGGCACCAAAGGCTTACTATGGAGGCTACTGTGAGACTGCCACAGAGACGATAAGAAATTAACAGGCTTAGTACTTCTCAAAAGAATAATCTGGAATTTTTTTTAAAAAATGTATTTCTTCTGCATTTGGAAAAATTGAATAGTGGCTTGCTATGATTACATTCCTCACCTAAATGAAAGAGAGCTTGGAAGAGCAGTATTTATAAATGTTATATAAGTATTTAAAGAGCACCATCCTGGTGTTTTATGTGTATATATCCATTATGTTCTAATAGTAATAATTTTTGTTGATATACTGTCTTCAACCAGAAATGTCAAAGCATGTGCTTACTTCCCAGAAAAGATACCATTACTATTATCTTTGCTTGACAGTTAGAGGAACCTAGGCACAGAGTTTAAATTCTCTGCAAATACTGCCAGCCGTATGCCGTGGTTTTCCTGCGCGGGAACCAGGTTCTTGCAGGGAGCACCACTGAGTTATCTTTTTTCCTCTTTTTTCTGAGGTAAGAACAGATTTACTAAGGAAACTCAAATTTTTCGCTTTCTAAATGTGTCCAGTCTCAAATTACATTCTTCTCAGATGAATAAAATTTGGACAAACTTGCACCAAGCTTTTATGTTGAAAATTACTGATTAAAAATATTACTTTATATTACTAGGAAAACACTTTTTCGAGGGTTAAAGCTGCTGTAGTTTTTTTAAAACCTTTAATGTAAAAGTATTGCTACATTTTGTACCATTCTTAATTTTCCTTACTGGTAAGATCATTTTTATTCTTTGAGTTACAAAAAGATGGAAGGAATAATTATAGCTAACATGAGTATTTTTGACACCTTTGAGCACTAAAGTATACATGTTTTAAAAAGCAATGTGAACAAAAATCAACATGATCCTAGTACTAACAATGGTTTTGTTGTTTTGAATGGAGAGTGAATACTGGTGATGTCCATCCAACTTTCTGCCTCAAAGATTATTTGCCATTTATCAAGGTTCATTAACTCTGAACTAAAAACGATTGTCATTTTCAACAAAGAAGTAATTATGTACTGCGCTGGACATTTTACATTTACTCCAATAATCCAAATTAAAAATTTGAGACTATTACTAGAATTTCATCACTTACTGAAATATAGATAGCATTGAACAGTACAGGTAGAATATTATGCACTTGAGCTAGCTCCCCTTACCATCAGTCAATTTTGCATAACATGTGTAAAGAAAAATAACTCTTCCTTCATTAGATGACATGAGCAATATTATGTAGCATATTTAAATTACTACCATATTTGATAATAAACTGATATTACTCATCTAGAATCACAAAATTATACAAATAAAGTGCAGAGCCAAAAGTAAAAACTACCACTTGCAAGATATTCACCAACCTCACATTTAACAAAGCAAATCTTCCCTACTGAAAAGATTTTACTCATACAATCATGACACTTCCTCCCTCATATTTCCCTTAGATCTTTGCTCAAAATTCACTTTATCATTAAGACCTTTAGTACTATCTGTAGTAAAGGGTTTGCCCCATCCCAAATCCAATTCCCCTAACTTGGTTTATTTGCTCCATTGCACTTGTCACCTGACATGTTATATATTTGCTGTCTTTTTTCCTGCATACAATGAAAGGTCTAAAGGCAAGCAGTTGACTGTTTTTTCACTAGCTAAATCTTTTACAATCTAAATACCTAGAATAATGCTATATATATTCTAGCCTTGATGATCAAATAATAACTACAGTGATAGTATACACAAGTGCATGTCTAATGGCAAACTCAAAGAAGTATATTAATTTTTTAATCTTAAGCATATTATTGATCACATTGAATTTTTTAAAACTGAAAGATAGTTACCCTGACCACTGCTTAAGACTTTGATTCAATTTTCATTAGTGTTTCATTTTAAACTACAACTTCTCCATTCTGTATTCATACTTCTACACCCCAGCTTTGTAATAGTAGGGCTAGGACTTGGCAAATTACATGCATCCTTTACCAGCTGCCTTCCTAATTGGTTATATCCATAGAAGTCACTATAGAGTGTGGAAGGTAGGAGTATGGGAGAAGGAACTTGTTCCTTTCCATTTGCTTCTTGCTCCTATCAGCATTACTTCAACAGTAATAGTCCATCATCCTGTCTTTAGCAGTTGCTTCCAGCCATCCAGTCTCCCACTTATTCTACCTTCTAAAATCCAGATTTATCCTAACCCCTCAAATGTTTCAGCTCCTGTCAAACTGTTCGCATTTCTCACACGTGCATTCTCAAGCTGGATAGGATCTCTCCTCTGAGCGTCTCAGTTCTAATAACAAAACTTTTCCCTATTGTTCCCGCAGCTCTAAAGTGATAACAATTTCTTTCCTAGCAGACATGTTCACTTCTCTGAGTCACCTCAGTGTTCTTTTACTGATCTGGAAACTGCTTCCCACCAACGGTATAATGTTTCACTAATATGAAGTTCCTTCAGTTATATAGTTCGGTTTCCATATTCCTCTTTGAACCTCAACTGATGCTCATATTTTTAGTGCCTATTTCATCAAACCTTCAGTTTTAATGGTTATTTTTCTCTGTGTCAAACTGTTGAAAATTACAGAGCCGACACCAATCCATCAATTAATGTAAATAAAAGCAATAAGACAAATAATCCAAACATGTGTTCCCCTGGCAGTAATCCAGGTTAAGCAGAAGTGAGTTTGATATAAGAAAAGTTGGAAGTAATTATTTTGAAGTTTTAGTCATATTTTCATTGCTTTTGTTTTGTAGTCCATGTTCCTCATTCAATTCATGGTAAAAACAAATGTAAGTCTCTCATTTTAGATGATTTAGGAGATTTATTTCTCTATGGACCTTTGCTACACTTAAGAATCATCATGAAACTGGAAGGTAAGACAATCATTTGCAAATAGAACTGAACTTCCAAAACATACAATGAAAACAAAATACATTTCACAAATCTATCTGAAACCTACCATTTATAATACACAGGTCTTTCATAGGTGTGCTAGGAGTATAGCTTGAGAAACTGATCTTCAGGAAGAAAGAAGAGCTATACTACATTATTATGGTGGAATAAAGTGAGTTAATTCAATGAAGATGGCTGAGCTATTGTATGCTGGGGAGGGGGAAATGACAAAAACTACAATAATGTGACAGTTGATTGGGTCAATGTGTGTAAGAAATGCCCAACTAAGTTGGCTCAGCATGGTAATGGGTGTGGAAGGCCACTCCATTGTTACCAGAATGATATAAAGGGGAAATGAAGAATAAAGGCATTTTTTTCTGTTTCTTTGGAGTAGCTCATGCCTTTGCCTTCATCTTGGGTGATGTCTGTCTTCCCAGACCCTTCAGACTCCTGATACAGACTTGCACAGGACACTGAGCTCCAGGCTTTTGGCTGGATCCTTCAGGACTCTGGTGCACAGACAGACTTTTGTACTCTTCTACAGCTGACTCTGTGGGTGGCCTTCGTAAGACGATCTTATACATTTTTATATATTTTTATATTTTGCATTATATCTATTTCTTTAGTAAACACTGACTGATACCAATTTTGGTACCAGGAAGGAGTATGCAGAGATATCCCTTCTGAGGTAAAAGATGATTTGTTTCATCTAGCTCGCCCTACAACAAAATCAGAGGCACAAGGCCTAGGGGGCCTCAAATTTTGGAGGCAACACATTCTTCACTTGGTTCTTTTACTCTGGCCTATTTACTGAGTGACTCAGAAAGCTGCTAGTTTTGAGTGTGGTCTAGAACAAGAATAGGTCTGTGAAAGATCTATGCTGCTGTGTAGGCTGCTCTACCACTGGGGCCATATGATCCAGCAGATTCAATGGTACTTTAAGTGTCCATTTGCAGGTACAGAAGCTGTTTAGAATCTCTTTCAGGACCCCACATGTGAATTTCAGTGGATATCTATGGATTTTGGAGCAAGGCTTTGCCATCATCTGCTCTCCATTTGAAAAAGAGATCTTGGCCTGCTATTGAACCTTAGTGGAAACTGAATGACTGACTGTGGAACACTAGGTTACACTGTGACCTGAGTTGCCTGTCATGATCTGGATATTATCTGAATTCTGAGTCATAAGGTTGGATGTGCACAGCAACAGTCCACCATTAAATGGAAATGGTGTATGTGTGACAAAGCCAGAGCAGGTCCAGAGAGTATAAGTAAGTTATATGAAGAAATTGCCTAGCTCCTACTTGTGGTATATTGCCTTCTGTTTCCCAGAATTTACCTATGACTTCATGGTGTATACCATGTGATCAGCTGCCAGAGGAAGAGAAGGCTAGAGCCTGATAGATAGTTCTGCTTTATTCAGGTACCACTCACAAGTGGACAACTGCAGCATTACACCCTTTCCCAGGACATCCATGAAGGACAGTGGTGAAGGAAAATTGTCACAGTGGGCAGAACTTCAGGCAGTGCACCTGGTAGTACATTTTGCCTGGAAGGAGAAATAGTCAGATGTGTGAATGTGTGACTGCATATTGATTCATGAGCTGTTAACAATGGTCTGGCTGGACAACCAGGAAATTGGACATGATTGGAAAATTGGTAACAAAGATATTTGTGGAAGTAGGTGGACAGACCTCTCCATATGGAAAAAGATGTAAAAATATTTGTATCCCATGTAAATGCTCACCAGACAGTGATCTCATCCGAAGAGGACTTTAATAATCAAGTGGATAAGATGAACCATTTGATCGATAGAGGTCAATCTCTTTCTTCAGTCACTCCTGCCTTTGTCCAGTAGTCTCATCAACAGAGTGACCATGTTGGCAGGGATATAGGTTAGGCATAGGCTCACCAATATGGACTCCCACTCATCAAGGCTGATCTGACTACAGCCACTGCTGAATGCCCAATATGTCAGCAGCAGAGACCAACACTGAGTCCTTGATATGGCACCACTCCTGGGGTTGATCAGCCTACAACCTAGTGGCAGGTTGACTGTATTGGACTGCTTCCATCATGGGAAGAACTGTGCTTTGTCCTTGCTAGCATAGACACTTATTCTGGATGTGGATTTGCCTTCCCTGTGCATAATCCTGCCAAAACTATTATCCATGGACTCACAGAATGCCTTATTCACCATAATGGAATTCCATACAACATTGCCTCTGACGAAGGAACATACTTTATGGCCAAAGAAGTGAGACAATGGGCTCATGCTCATGAAATCCACTGGCTTTACATTTTCTTCACCATCCAAAAGTGGCGAGATTGATAGATGGAATGGTCTTTTGAAGACACAGTTACAGTGCTAGCTAGGTGGCAATAATGTGCAGGGGTGGGGCAGGATTCTTCAAAAGACTGTATGTGTTTTGAATCAACATCCACGATACGGTACTGTGTCTCCCATAGCCAGGATTTATGAGTTCAGGAATCAAGGGGTGGGAGTGGGAATGGTATCACTCATCATTACTCATACTGATCCACTAGTAAAAATTTTGCTCCCTGTTCCCATGACCTGATGTGCTGCTGGCTTAGAAGCCTTAGTGCTAGAGAGGGAAAGGCTTGCACCAGGAGTCACAATAGTGATATCATTGAACTGGAGCCTAAGGCTTCCCACTTACCATTTTGGTCTTCTCATGTCTCTGAGTAAACAAGTTAAAAATGGAGTTACATTGTTGGTAGATGTGATTAACCCAGGCTACCAACAGGAAGTAAGACACAATTCCACAATGGAGGAAAGGAAGAACATACTTGGGTTGGAGGAGATCCTTAAGGGCACTTCCTAGTATTACCATGACCTGTTATTAAAGTGAGTGGGAAACTACAACAACCTTATCAAGGCAGAATAATGAATGTTCCTGAACCTATGGGAATGAAGGTATAAGTCACCCCACCAGGGAAAAAAATCAATACTTGCTGAGGTTTCCTGAAGGCTAAGGGACTATAGCTATAGAAATGAGAATTGTAATTATAATGGGTCTTTCAAAATATGGTTCCTATGTAATACAATGATGATAGACTTAGTATTGGTTCTCAAGTGTTGCTAAACCTATGTTATAATGTTCAAGTTGTGAAATGTTAGGCATAATCATCACACAAAGAAAACTTGCTTGCTATTCTGAGGAGGGAATTAGTGCATTTTCCTTTTTATGCAGGATAGTTATAACATGTTAGGCATAATTATGAACTCGTTTTTGTATCTAAAGACTGTGGTTTAAAGAAATGTGCCTTGTTGTCAAGTTGACAAGGGGTGGATTGTGACAGTTAACTGATTGTGTCAACTTGAATAAGAAATAACCAACTGTTTTGGCTCAGCATAGTTCTGAGAGTGGCAGGATCATTGCCAGGATGGTATAAAAGGGAAACAAGAAAAGAAGGCTTTCTTCTGTTTCTTTGGAGGAGCTCCAACTTTGCCTTCACCTTAAATGATGCTGGCTTTCAACACAGACCCTTCAGGCTCCTCATACAGACTTGCGTGGGACACTGAGCTCCAGACCTTTGACTGGATCCTTCAGGGCTCCTGTGCACAGAAACTTTTGTATTCTTCCACACTTGAGTCTGTGGGTAGTCATTGTAAGACAATCTTGTAAATTTTTATATATTTGTATATTTTACATTAAATCTGTTTCTCTAGTAAGCACTGCCTGATACAATTTATACTCTTATGAAATATCAGGCAAAATGTTAGGGTAAGTCTTAATTTATTTATACTGAATAATATTCATTTAAATCTTATATCTCAGTTAATGAATGCAGTAATAATTTTTTTAATGGAAGGGAATCTTATACGTGAGTTGGCTATTGTATTTAGATTGTGTTGTACCAAATAAGTCTAGTGTCTGCATAGGTTCATTCAGTGAAGAGCCACTTTTTCCTCAATGGGTGTTCAATAGATTCTCTTCTAATATGTTACCTAAAGTATTGTTTTCTCACTTGTCACTTTTGGTATTTAACCCTGAACAGATATTCATCAGCCACCATATGTCCCCTGGTCCAGAAAGATGCACATAATAAGGATGTATGAACTAATGCTTTGGTTTTTGTTCAAGTCCTTCACTTTGTGATATTTTTTTATTTTTATTAGTGCATATTTGCAGCACATAATGATAGCATCATGGGGAATTTGTGGATGTACACAATGCATCATAAATCTTCTTGAATCCTGTTACTCTCCCCTCCATCCTCCCTCCCTACCTTTATCTTTTGATTCCCTTCCCATTTGAAAAAGATCCTTATTTCCTATTAACTAAATCTTTCATTTTTCTCTTTATTTATATTTTGGGTTACTCATATAAGAGAAGCCATGTGATATTTAATCTTATGTATCTGATTTATTTCATTAAATAGTATTGTCTCTAGGTAGATATGCTAAATATCTATCTAGCTATAGATCTATATAGATCTATAATCTTTATATTTATATATCTATCTCCTTCCAGGTTACTCCACAATGATGCACCTTTTTCCACCAGGTTTCATCTCCCAACATCATACCCAGCTATAAATTCATCATTGGTTAATCCACTGATGAGTCTGGCACCTCTGTGATCCAATTACCTCCTCAGAGCCTGTATATGAGAGATTGAGGTTTTTGGGAGAGGACACGTAGATATAAACCATAGCAGTTTACGTTCCCCTGCAACAATATAGAAGGATTTCTGTTTCCCCCATGGCCTTTCCAGCATTTGTTATTGTATTGGATTTCCTCATGACAGCCATTATTTTGGGGATAAGATAGATTCTCAGCATTGTTTTAATTTGCATTTCTTTAATGACCAAGAATATTGAACATTTTCATACACAGTATTTTCTGGCCATTTGTATCTCTTCTGGAGAAATGCCTATCCATTTTTTTATCCATTTTTTTATTGGGTCTTTTATTTTTGGGTTCTAATTCTATTTTGAGTTCTTTAAATATTTGAGATATTAGTACTCTATCTGAAAAGTAGCTGGGAAATTATTTTTCCTATTCAGAAGGTTGACTCTTCACTCTGTTGGTTGTTTCTTTTGCTGTGCAGAAGATTTTTAATTTGATATCATCTCTTTTGTTGATTCTTGATGTTATTTCTTATGCAATTGGGATTCTGTTCAGAAAGTCCTTTTCTATGCCTATGTCTTGAAGAGTTTTTCTAATTTTATCTTCTAGCATGTTGTTTCTTTTTTTATTGTTCATTGATATAATTTAGATATACATGGTGATCATATCCATCATAGGGAATTTATACCTGTATATGATATATTTTTATTCCCCATTTTTTCCCAATTCTCTCCCCTCCCAGCAACCCTTCTTCCCCTCTTATTTTTACAACTTTGTTTTCATTTTATCTTTCTTTAATCTTTTTTTCTTTCCCCTTCCTTTCTTTCTCCCTCCCCTCTCCCTAGTTCCCCTTTCTTATGAACAATTTCCTACTATTTCATAATACATATTATACATGTTGGTCCTTATTTACACTTTCAGTTTCTTACACCAGAGAAGCAATACGTATTTACACATGTGTGTTCAATTTATTTCACTTAAGAGTATAGTCTCAAGGTGCATCCATTTACCTAGAAATGTTTCAAGTTTATCCTTTTTTATGACTGAGTAGGACTCTATTGTATTAAAAAAAATTCCATTTTTATTTTATCCATTCTTTGCTTGGTGGCTATTTGAGCTGCTTCTAAGATTCAGCTATGATATTTTTAATTCTTCTAGGGAAATTTCAAATGGGACCAATAATTCTAGTTTTTCGAGGAATTTGCACATGGATTTCCACAGTGGTTGCACCAGACTCCACCATATTGTTTTTGATTTAATATTTAGATCTTTGATCTATTTGAATTGTAGTTTAGTATTTGGTTAGAAACACAGTCTAGCTTCCATCTTCTACATGTGTATTTCCAGTTTTCCCAGCATCATTTGCTAAAGACTCTGTTTCTTCCAGCATATGTTTTTGGCCTCTTTGTCAAGCAATAGATGACTGAATGCGCCCAGGATTGTTTCTGCATCTTCTATTTTATTCCATGGGTTGACATTTGTGTGTATGTATGCTGTATGTGTGCGTGTGCCAGTACTATGCTGTGTTTATCACTATAGCTTTGTAATATAACTTGAAATCTAAATTGTGATAATTCCTGCTTTGCTCTTGTTGCCCAGAATTGATTTTGCTACTCTGGGTCTCTTCTAGTTCATATCAATTTTAGGGTTATTTTCTCTAGTTCTTTAAGAAATGCTGTTGGGATTTTTATTGGGATTGCATTAAATCTATGTTTCAGTTTGGGAAGTAGAGTTATTTTGACAATATTGGTCATGGAATATGTTTTCATTTTCCGATGTCCTCTTCAATCTCCTTTTTCAGAATAGTACTATGCTTTTCCCACAGGGGACTTTTATTTCTTTTCTTCAGTTCATTCCTAAGTTTTAAATGTGTCTTGAGGTTACTGTGAATGGTATTATTTTCCTAATTTCTTTTTCAGTGAGTTCATTATCGATGTACAGAAACACTATTGATTTTTGTGTGTTGACTTCATATCTTGTTACTTTTATGAATTTATTAGTTCTTGGTGACTTTTTGTGGAATTCTTTTGGGTCTTCCATATAAGGGATCATGTAATCTGCAAATAAGGCTAGTTTGACTTCTGCCTTTTTTACAATATTGCTTTTATTTTATTCTCTTACCTGATTCAAACATTATATTAAACAAGATAATGGACATCCTTGTGTCATTCCTGATTTTAGAAGAAAAGCATTCAGTTTTTCCCCATTTAACATGATTTTGGCAGTAGGTTTGTCATAAGTGGCTTTTATCAGATTGAGATAAAGTACTTCTGAACCTATTTTCTTCATGGATTTTACCATGAATGGATGTTGGATTT
>RJWT010054088.1:0-10331 GCA_004365215.1 Cuniculus paca | reverse complement strand
GTAGTTACTCAACACAAGATATAAACCAAAAAGATTCTTACAAGTAAGAAATAGTTAACACAAACTTTCTTTTTTTTATTTATTTTTTTTTATTTTTAAAGAGAATAGAACAAAACAAAACAAAACAAAACAGAACAAAAAAAAACAAAAAAAAGGGAAAACAATAGAGTCAAACACAATACAGCATTTCAAAACAGAACACAGAAAGCTACACAGGTCTTTAAAACATAACAACAGTAAACACAAACTTTCTTTTCAACAAACTAAGATACACTATTAGTGTAAATAAAACAAATTGGCAAACATATTGAAACATTTTTAAAACAACAGAACATTTTTTGTTTTTGTAAATCTCAGTTCTTTTCCATAATTTTGCTTATTTTGGAGATGGGGTAGCAGTAATAAACATGAAATACTTTAATAATAGGGAAGAAAATAAAAATACTTTTTAAAAAGTTCCATTTCACTTCTCATAGAAATATCTTATTCAGTTTTGGATGGTTTAATTTCACTTGTGAGGAACTAAACTGAAGTGAGATTTGGAGTCTAAGGAAAAAGGCAATACAAAAAAAGTTCAGACCAGGTTGACTCTCATCAAATAAGGTATGGTATTAAATTTCACAGGAGGAAAGCAAGTCAAATTGTTTTTATCAAAATAAGCAGAAAAATTAATATTTACTTTAATATTGGTAATCAAAGTTTGGAGTAAGTATAATCTCCCAGCAACATCTTTAATGTATTCTCTGGGGAAAAAAGGGGGAATCAACAATGCACTGCTCTCTGTGATAAGGAACATGGGTTTCTATCAAGCCTGGGGACTCGGGTTCATTGCTTGTTGGTAACTCTTATCATCCCACTTTGGAGTTCCATTTAAAAAGGGAAGGAAACTTTGTAGAGTTTACACAAACAGAACTTCCCCCCATATCTGCAGGGGATCCGTGCTAAGGCCCCTAGAGGACGCCAGAAGCACTTAACATTACATATATTATTCTTCTTTATTCATACATACCTGTGATAGTCTAATTTATAAATTATATTGTAAGATATTAGTAACAATAGCTAATAATAAAATAAAACAATCTAACAGTATACTGTAAAAAAAGTTAATTAAAACATTCAAATTATTTCTGAAATTTTTCCTTTGATATTTTTGAACAATGGCTATCATCACTGAAACCACTGAAAGTGAAATTATAGTAAAGGAAAAATACTTATGTGTAATTCTTGACCTAAGATGCAATGCTTATGGATTTGAAAATTTATTGGGAAAATTGCATCTGCTTCTCAGCTAGATGTCCTGAACAAAACTAAGAGTAAGAAAAACACTAAATCCTCAGGTTCCTGGAAATGTGTTCTGAAGGCTTTTGTGTTTGAACCTTAATCTAGTAAAGCCAGAAAAAAAATATATATATATGTATATATATGATCTCATAAAGTCTAGTATGTGTTGAAAGAATAAAGTACATTCTTATTGAGCAGACTGATAAATCAAAGGAGGAAAAAGATGACATCCAATACCTTCAATCATTTCTACAGACTGACAAATTCCTATTTGCTTCTTAGTGTTTGTATATTGCAGAAAAACGAGCATGTATCAAAATTTAAAATTTTCATCATTTTCCTGAAACAAATAGCACCACTAACAGACATTTGTTGAAAGTCTACCAGAGACTTGTCACACAAAATGTGGTCTGTGGACCAAGTGCCTCACATCACTGGGGAATGCAGAATTCCGGGCTCTGATCCCCAGTGTACACGAAAGTTTGAGAAATAATGTGTTAGCGCATTTTCCGGTATTGGGGATGCAAAAAAGGAGCAAACGCAGGTGTTCTGATTAGTTTCTGGACTAGAAGATGAGGCGCAAACATAAAAGATGACTATACAAAGAGCAGCCAATTGCAAGGTGTGAGATATGGACAGTTAATGGAAGAGGAATTTGAAGAAAGGCAAGTCATATATGTTTGAGACAACTGATGGTATCTTTAATATAGTACTTGGAAAATAATTTAAAAAGGAGTATACCTAACCTTCCCTGCATAAGTTTCCACTCTAATAGTTTGGTAAATACCTAGAGCTCTCAGTAAGGTTACTGTGCCAAGAGAAACAATTCAGTCTGAACAACTTAGTTTTGATTACTTGAAAACAGCATACTGACCAGGTACTGACCAGGTACTGATGCTTCTGAAGATCATGAGGAGAAGAAGCCAGAGAGACCACATCGGTTTATTCTGAAATGCACAACCTTCTCTGAATAAGGGCAGTTTCTCCTCCAAACATATTCCACTTTTTATTTAAACTGCAGGAAAACTTCTTTTTAAAATAATTTTGCAAGAATTCTTTAGGCAAGTACAAACTTCTTTTATAATATGAATAATTAATTCCTAAATTTCATGTACTATGAGTTAATACTGTACATATTTCAATTAAGTGCTTTAAAAAGATCGTGTTTGTGCTTATTTTATAGATGTTATTAGTGTTTATTAGTGTTACTATTAGTTATCAGTGTTTTGTTATCTAATATCATTAAACAAAAATCAACGAAGATGAAAGGATCTCCATGGTCACATTTAACGGCCCTAAAAGTCCCTCTGTTTTGTAAATGGTAGGATTGTTTCGCTGAGATATAAATAAAACGTCTTACTAACAGTATCCTAAGAGCACCATGGCTCATACTATTCATGCCACCTGTAACTGATCCTCGGCTCAAACCTGGCACTGGCGTTACTGGCTTTTACCTAGTGAGAGACTTGTGAAGAGACAGGCTCTGTCATGTCCAAAAATGGTAATTTCTCAGGGCCTTAAGAAGGTTTAAAAATATTTTTCTTCCATCTTAACACACAGCCCACTGTCTTAAGCAATGCCGCTGGGGACTGACATTTGAAGCTGACAAGCTGCACGTATGCAGTAGGGCGATAAGGCCTGGCACATGTGGCAACAGCCGCCCGGGACTGGAAACGCTGGCAGCTCTAGCGGGGGCTACGCCATGTCCCAGTGTGTACTGCTTTAGGAAAACCTGAGCTGCTCTTTCCATGATGGAGACATGTGGGGCTGGAATAGAACTATTTTAAGGATATTGAGAACAATGGATCCTCTCTATAACTAAAATGAAAAACAAAGAAAAAAAGACAAAATATTAAGCTAAGAAATCTTAAAGGGAGCAGTATCATTTAATAAAAACAGTTAATGCAGCTAAAGAGAGGTGAAATAATCACTAGGAAGCAATTTTGTTTTTTAAATAAAAAGGAAGGTAAAAGGACTGAATGGTGAAATTTTTGTGAGAATCATTCAAACAAATGTACTAAACAATAGTGAGGCAAAGGAGGATGATATAAGAAATGAAAACCAGTAAAAAGCCAAAATTAAAAAAAAAAAAACAGAAGGGGAACAAAAAGGGTGCACAATGAAAGAAAATAGTCATCAAAATTTCTCAGTCCCTGTGGAGGCCAAGGTGATACCACAAAGACAGGTGAAGGAGAAGAAGACAGGGCTGGAAGTGCCGTAACAGAGGATGCCAATGCAGAAAAGTTGCCAACACCAGCACAAAACTTGAAAGTTTAGGCCAGTAAGTCAGAGAAAGAATCAATTCCAAACAGAAACACATGCCAGTGTCCTCAAAGAATTACAATTCCCTAAATGACAGTCTCATGAAGAGCTCGTTAAAATGAACTGGAATGTTATAAAACTAACCTATGGAAGATATGTCTAGAAGGGTACCAGACTCATGCACAAAATGGGTATTGGTACTGTTACCACAGACAGAAGCCATCCTAAAGAGACCAGAAACTAATCAGGCAGAATTATGTTCTCAAGTACTTTGAGGGCATTTGAAATACATTTCTTGTATTACATGCGGTTATCATTTGAAAAAAAAACTATGTCCTTGAGATTTTAAATCACAAATAATTGAAGATGAAACCAGGCAGAATAGCATCCAAATCTTGGGTTAACTTTTTAAAAATAACAATATGTCCTTTGGAGGAAATAAAAATGTAATTTAAAAATAGTTTTTCAAATGAGCTTTTTGATATTTATTTATTTATTTATTTATTCATTCATTCATTCATTGTCTTTTTGAGACAGGGTCTCACTATGCAGTTCAGGCTGGCCTTGAGTGCACTTTGTAGCTCAGGCTGGTCTCAAACTCACAATGATCCTCCTGCCTCAGCCTTCCAAGCGCTGGGATTACAGGCATTCGCCACCACGCCTGGCTTGAAATACCTTTTTTTTTGTACCAGGGATCAAACTCACAACCTTGCACTTGCCAGACAGGTGCTTACACTGCTGAGCTATATCCCCGGCCCTTGATTCTCATTTATAAGATGGTTATCAAAAAAAAAAAAACTTACCTTGAAAGGAACTGAGTTTAAAGCTAATGAGTACAAAGCTTCTAGGTCAGTGACTGGTCATAGTATTCCAAGAGATGTAAATTTAAGGCAATGTAAGTCAAATCAGTCCATGAATATTGATTCTTTCAAAAAATATACATTGAAACCACTAAGCTCCAGACACTTCTGAATGTCAGTGAAAAAAAGGAAAATTCATATCCCAGCATTTACATGCTAGCAGAAAGAAACAAAAAGTAAATATGCTCAATAAGTCATGGTGTAGTATGTTTAGAAGCTAATATATTACAGAAGAAAGTAAAACAAAATAGGGTAGGGTAAGCATTTGTGAATATCTGAGTATTGTAGCCATAAATGGAGGACAAGAGGAAAGACAGATCTCTGAAAATAAGTTGTCCAAGCAGGAATACTCCAAAGTACACAGTAACTAAGTACCAATTTGGATTTTGGAGTGGATGTTACTTGGGTGATATGTTGCTGTTATCCATAGGATGAAGAAAGCTAAATTATGTAAGAATCTTAACCAAAATGCTCTCAGAACTGTAATTCATTTCTGCATGCTATTCTTAACTTCTCTTTTGTCTATCAGAGAACTGTCCATTTAAAGCAAAACCAATGCTTTGGATCTTGTGGTGGCAGCACTCCTTAGGACCATGCACACTATTACGTCTCCAGACAGGCTTCCTTCTCTCCATCTTCCATGTTACTTCCTTATTATTCGCAGTATTTATTTTACTTGCTTCTTGTCTGTACACCATTAAAACAAAAATTCTATGACAGAAAGATTTTCATCTGTCTCCCTACCGCCACTGTTAAATCACAAGGCCTAAAAATGCCTTAACACATAAAAAGTATTTGCCATTTGAATAAATGAAAGCAATAATTAAGAATTATTTTTAGAAAAGAACCAGTTTGAAAAATTATTAGGTGTGTTAATCCTGATATGTCAATTTCATTGGATTAAGAAACACTGAGCAGATTAGTAGAACAAGCTCTAGGGGTTATCTCAGTAGATTATGGAAGTATGACCTTCAGTACTATATATGTTCCTCCCTAGGTCCTCTCTGGCACTGTTCCCCAGCTCTGCTTCTAGGCTGCCACGAATGAAGCATCTTCTGCTATGAATGAAGCATCTTCCATTATGATATTTCTGCCTTGGGCCTAGCTGACCTAGCCGAAATTCCTGAACTGCAAGCTCAATTAAACTTTTCTTTCTTTAAATTGTGAGAGTTGGGCATTGTGTCTCAGCAATGGGAAATCTGAGTAATACATGAGATATATCTGTAATTAATAAAACCTTTGGAATTCAGAGGTGCAATATTTTTAATTTCAACAACTGAAGAAAAATAAGTGTAAAGCTGCAGAAATGTGTAATGCTGCAGTCACTGGTGCATAGATGCAAACCATTTAGCAAGTAAGCATTCTGCCAAGCTGCTTGGCCTCAGATGTAACACATGGCTCTGCTATTTTCTACTGATGACTGAGCACAGCTGTATGGAGCAACTTATTTGTTAGAGTAGTGTAAAAACCAGAGTCATGAACTCAGAATTTAGCCTTCTTGCTGAGGATCTGCCTAAGATCCTTCCATATAATGAAATGCTGATGCCTAATCTAACAGCCGGGTGGAGTGGTCAGTGTGCAGAAAGGGGTGAGACAGCTATGCATATCTATCCTCAGCTAAGTGAGTGACCACTGCATGCTTTCAGGCTTTAGATTCTTCATAGATAAAAGGGAGTAACAGTAATATTAGTGAATAATAATAATACCTGTATTATTAATACTAATAATATTAATAATATTAATACCTGTACCTGACAAAATTATTGTTAGGACCAAATGAGATGCTGTATATTTAATTTCTTTATAAATCAAAACAGAATTTTAGAAAAATATTATTTCTCAAAGTAAAAACTATAATTAATATTTAGAAAAATTTCAGGTTTATGCAATACCCAAAGTGCATACTCATAGTCAAGTGTGTAATTCTAGATTAATCAATATTTCTGATACAATTAGCCTTATCATCATGATTAAAAATTTTATATTACTTGAAAACTAAAAAAAATTATCTTCTTGGAACTTAATATTCTTTAAAGATAAAAACAAGAAAAAGCAATAAATCCTTCAAAATCAAATGTGTATCTTGTATAAGGATAGACATACAGATCAATGGACTAAAACTGAGAGTTTAGTAATAACCTATATATTTCTTGTCATTTGATTTTCGAAAAGGGCATCAAGACTATTCAACGGGGGAAAGAAAAGGCTTTAAGAAACAGTGTTATGACAACTAGATAGCCACATGAAAATGGATGAAGTTCAAGTTTTACCTCATACCATCTACAAAAATTAATTCAAGTGAATCAAATACCTAAAAGTAAAACCTAAAACTATAAAACTCTTAGAAGAAAACACATCAGTAAAATGTTCATGTATTAGATTTGGTGAAGGATTCTTATATATGATACCAAAAAAAAAAAAGCAGTAAAAACTGTTGTTTCAAACTTAGATCAATCAAGAAAGTGACAAGATTACCCATGGGATGTAAATAACTATTTTCAAATAATAAATCTGATAAAAGTCATATATTTAGAAAAAATAAAAAGCTCCTAAAGTCAGTAATTAAAAAGGTAAATGATCCAATTAAAAACTGAACCGGGTGAAAGACAGTCTTGGAAAATAGGTACAGAGAGGATGAGAGCTAGGTAGGGATCAGGAAGATCATGGGTCTGTATTCTGTTGTGAGAAGCTAGGCATTTACCCTAGTGGTACATTTGAGCTCTGGCACTATTGCCAACATTGAGCAGAAATCAATGCTCTGAATTACTACAGGTAAATACGAGGGGGACTGTTTTCACTAAAGTCAGTGTTTTGGTGAAAGGTTTTCATGAATGGTTTCTAGGCATGTCAATATTTAGTTGATATTTAACACAATTGTCGTCATTGAATCTACTGCCATAGACAAAGTAACATAATAGTGGCTAGCAACTGGTTTCCTCCCTGTGCTAATACCTGGATTGGTATTAACAATACTGAGCTTTGCTGCCAAAGAATGGGGCACTGGGCCAAAGAATTTGCAAACCCTAGTACAAAAAACAAACCCAGAAATATGAAAAGGCGAGGCAATAAAGGCTTCCCAAAATACCCAACTCCCCAAAAATCAGTACAGGGGGAAATGAGGGGAAGGAAAAAAGTTGCAGAGGAGATAGACCAGAAAGGTAACCAATGGAGGGGGGCAAAAAAAAAAAAAAAAAAAAGAACAGTTCTATAATGTGCGTGGCAAATTTGAAGAAGATATAACTAATCACATAATGACTGTAGTGAAACAAATTATCAGGAAGTCCAGAGAAGACACTAACAAACAGCTAATGGAGCTTTAAAAAAGATACAAAACATGAATACCCAGCAAAGAATGAAAGTCATAAGAAAGTTCCAAACAGAAATCCAGCAGAATAAAAACACGATTGAAAGCATGGGTAGCAGAAGCAACCAATGCAAAGATATAGTGTCAGCCCAAGAGGACAGAGCTGTGGTCAATGATCAATTAGTGATGCATAAAATACCTTAAAAACAACATTAGAACATGAAAAATGCATCCAACAGCTCCTAGATGATTCAAAGAGGTCTAATATAGAGTAATTGGAATTAGTGAAACATCAGAAGACAGTACAAAGGGCATAAAAAAAAGTTTAGCAGAAAACTTTCCAGGCTTGGAAAAAGAATTTAACATATAGATTTGTGAAATATATAGAACTCTGAATATCCATAATCAAAAAACAAACAAATAAACAAAAAAACACTGCATGTGACATAATAATTAAAACACCAGAAATACAACACATGAACAAAATCTTAAAGGCTGCTAGAGAAAAGCAACAAAACACCTATAAAGGAAAATCTATGAGAATTACAACAGATTTCTCAACATAAACCTTAAGGCAAGAAGAACACTGAAAGAAGTGTTTAAAGCTCTTAAAGAAAATTAACCTTCAACAAAGACAGTAATATTCCACAAAATTATCTTTCAAAATTGATGGAAACATAAGATACTTCCATGATAAAGAAAACCTAAGGAAATTCATACACGCCAAACTAACACTCCAAAATATTCTCAAGTATATCTTAGAAGACAATGAAATTAACAACACCAAAAGGTCCAATAAAATGAATACATGAGGTAAGTAAAAGGGAAAGTAAAACAGCAACAGGAAACTAATACAATGGCAGGTATAAGTCAATACCTATCAATTACAACTATTAATGCAAATTGACTTAACTTGCCAATTGAAAGAAACAGATTAGTTGAATTAATGAAGAAACAAAATCCAATGGTATGTTGTATAGAAGAAACATATTTAACACAAAAAGAAATCCACAGACTAAAAATCAAAGGGTGAAAAACAATATTCCATGGAAGAGGAACCTAAAAACAACCAGGAGTAGCTATCCTATTTTCAAAATGGATTTCAAACCAAAGCTGATGAAAAGAGGCAAAAAAGAACATTACATGTTGGTTAGTGCAACTATTCAACAAGAAGAGATAACAATTAATAGAAACATATATGCACCAAACCAGAGAGCAAGCAATTTCATAAAACAAACTCTAGTAGACATAAAAGATCAGATAAACATCAGTATGATTATAGTGGGAGATCTCAATACCCCACTATCACAAATACATTGATCAACCAAGTATAACAATCCACTAACAAATATCATAGCTGAACCAATCTTTAAACAAATAGACTTAATAGATAGACATAAACAGAAGAGTTTAACCTAACAACAATGAAGTACAGTGATACCTTAGTTGTCAAACTCAACTTATTGCAAATTCACTTTTGAACACCAAACAGTTTGAAAAGTGAGCATATTTTTCTCATAAGAAATAATGGAAAACCAAATAATTGGTTCTGAGATTCAAAAATTACATGTAAATTCATTTTTCCAGAATTTTAACAAACATTTTTCTTTTTTAAAAATCCATTTTATTTTATAGAGAAAAAAAAATTTCAAAACACAACAATCGGGACAACAATGGTACACACACTGCACATTTGCATCCTCACATCAGTAACCCATTCAACTGTCTGAACAGTACCAGCGCAAACCTTTCTCTTCAGTGAACTCACAGAAATCAGCAGTACAACTATCTTAACTATATTTTATATATACATATATATATATACATACATATATATTGTTTCTTTCAGCTTTTCACACTAGTGAGACAATACAATGTTTACATATACATATCTTACTTATTTCACATTTCCATAACTCTATCATGGTTCTCAGTTTTCCTCTTAGTTTTACTGCTGGTATCACTTTCTTTGGAGCTATGATTACTGCATTTTTTGCAAATAAAGTGCAAAAAAGAAAAGTGCAATAACAAATGTCTTAATGCACCAACACAACTATGATATGCTGTCTAGGTGAGAGCAATGCTTAAAACTGAAGAGGCTTTTGAAAGCAAGAGGTGATGACTTCCTTTCAGCCTGCACAGGTTTTCTCAAACTGGATTTTTGGGTTGACAAACAAAGTTACAAACACTGTCCACACAGTGAACTTCACCTAGCCATGCAGCTCAGGGCCATCGCACAACCTGGTAGGGCCCCACCCAGCATCCCCAAACAACCAGGGACCTTTGGAACATCCCTGGAGTCCTGCCTGGGCCCCACCGAGTGACCCCAAGCAGCAGGGTAGGTTTAGTGGTGGGTCTGGTGCAAGCTCAAGGCCGGCACAGCAAAGTCTCCTAGCTGTGCAGCTTCAGGACCTCACACGGAACTTGATCGAGCCACACCCAGCAAACTCAAACAGGCGGGGAGACTTGACATGCAAAGTGGAGAGTGCTTAAGGTCCATTCAGTGTACTCCCCCATCTCAGGGACCCTTCGAGTGTCATTAGGAATCCGGTAAGGCCTGTCTAGTGACTCGTCTCAACTGGGGAAATTCCCTGCAGTGCAGACAGCCATCCTCAACCCAGGAA
>RJWT010054087.1:0-10334 GCA_004365215.1 Cuniculus paca | reverse complement strand
TAATATTAAGGCAACACAAATTAATAGTAAACTTGTCAAGGAATCAGATTTAAATAAGAATTTTTCATTGATTTTTCTCCTTCTTGACACTGTAAATGTTGTCTCAGAGCACAGGTAGGAACTAGAGTAATGATTTGACTTTGTTCTGCTCATCTGCATGTCTGGGAGGTTGTCCATGTTTCCTTCCTTGGATGGCACTAGGGTCCAGGACAGTCCACATAGTACTTCTGTCAGTTTCTGAACTGAGTTTTACAGTTACCTCCATTATTTAACATCCTGATAGTTCTCCTGGAGAGCAATACTTAGCCACACACAGCACTTCCTGCCAACAATTGTTCATCAGGTCGTGGGCTTACTCTAGCTAAAATGCAGAGCAACGAACATGAACCCACATTTATACTAGAGGTCAAATGATCGTTGTTCATTTTCTTTCTTCAAGGACAATTGTAGTTTTATAAGCAGATCAACCTAGAAAACTACTGCTGTCTAGTTTTCCCCTTGGTCAGAAGGGAGCAAGTATTCCACAAAGTCCAAGTGTTCACCCATGTGTACACAAGTGTGCCCTAGCATTCTCAGGAGTACCCCTGCCTTCTAAAATTCAAAAGAGACTATAGCCATTTACATCAATGAAAATCCTTCTCTAAGCATGAACTTTTAACCAAATATAATATGCTAACCTTCACTTCAAAACTGAAAATTTTGATATAATGGTTATTTTACTTGATGGGATTTGAAAAGTTTTTACAAGTTTGAGGGAATGGCAACCTTTACAAATTCATGTTAGACAATCTTCAGTCTGCATAGCTATCTCCCTGAAAGTGCTATTGACATTAACAAGCTGTCTTCCATTTTTATCTTGTTCTGTCAAGAGATTAGAGCTGGTTATTTTAGGGAAATCTTAAGGTATGAAGCAAGGAGTGGAGGGTAACTCTCAAAGGTCATCCTCACCTGTTCTAAGCAAGACCCTACCAGCATCACCCTTAAAGCCACTGATAATGTCCCCAGAAACTTAAGCTATGGGGTCACAAAGCAAAAATACAAGTTCCCAGAGCCGTCCAAAATAAGCGTTTCCCCTTATTTCAGACAGAAAACAAATGTCAGAAAGGAGATTTTACACTTGGTTTCTAAACAGTGAAGTTCTCAAACCATAAAGCATCTACCCTCAAGAGTTGGCTAACTTTAGTGACAGGCAGTAGTTCACCACAAAAATGATGGAACTCATGAATGATTAACAATAATGGATATTAATATTTCATAAGTCATCCTAAAATTGTAAAACAGTATTTTTCTTAAGCCCACATTTTACAAACACAGCCCCTGTTTATTGTGGATTCCATTTTTCTTCAGTGAAACCGTGGGTACTTACAGTGAATTCAGAGAGCGCAGGCCTTGGAAAGCATCTGGTGCCAGCTCAGAGATCTGATTATTGCTCAGGTCACTAAGGTCAGAAACAGGGTTAGGTTACATTAAATGGGAGGCCAGGGAGATTTACTGGAGTCTCCAGGGCTACTTATGGCTTTTATGTGTTGGTTCTGCACCTCTTAGAGCATGTGTACAATGTACAACATAAAATATCTACAGATTCTAAACTTAAAGGTAAATTCCAATTTTAAAATCAACTTTTGACTATTTGCTTATTAATATCAATGCTAAAAATAAGATTATTTTGATAATACAACATTTTAAGGACCTGTATAATACAATGACATACATTCATACTTATGTGAGTTGACACATCAAATTACAGAGAATTTTAAAAATTACATGGATCAGTTATTAAGATTAAAACATTATTAGAGAACTAGCAATCACATAGTCACATCACTTAATATTTAAACTATCAAACTATTAAATAGTTTTCCTTGAATGGTCGTGACCTGTATAGCTTTAAAAATTGTACATGTTATAGAGTAGATTATTCACTCACATTCTTCTAAGCTTTTTATATGGTGAGAAAGCTCCAGGAGGGATGACCTTGATTGAATTCTGTTCCAAACGTCTGCAATGAAAATCATGCAGTTTTTAAATAGAAACACAAACTCTTGGTTACATTTAATTCAACTTCAGAATTCATGACAAGAAGTAAACAGCGCTCTTCATGAGGAATATGTTATTTTTTCCAAAAATAACTACTAAAATTAATTATGCCTTCCCCTAAATGTGGAGCAGAACTGGAATTAAGAACAAGGGTATGATAAAAATAATAAAAGTATTCAGATGTTTTAGCATCACAGGTCCATCAATATGTAGGCCTGTAATCTATTTAAAAGACAAAATGTTTCTTGAAATCACGTTGGTAATAAAGTTTGCCAACCTAAATATAAATAAAAAAACTACACAGTGACATTAAATTTAGATGTATAATATGTTTAAAGAATTTTTTAACTAGCAAAGGAAATCACTATTGAATATTAAATTTTATAAACCCCCTTTTCCTCTATAAAAAGCATATTAAAAGGTTGAAAAATTATTACACTCACACAATTAATTTTGAAGCCACTTACGTGGCAAAATCTTAAATACTGAATCTGTAAAGATATTTTCAGTACGACAATCTAGACTCTATTGACTCATTATATAAACATTTCACTTAAAAATCATGGTAGCAAAGTGCATTCAAACACAAGTGAAGTATTTCGATGAGATATTAAAATCACAGTGGAAGACCTCTTCCTGACAAGAGTTTAAACACCTAGTTATGAAACACAAATGAATAGATTTCCTTGGCACCTGTAAATATTTTTGTCCATCAAAAAAGTTAGCTCTCAAACTCAGTCATCTCCATACAAGTACTCTTCTGCATTCTCTTTGCCTTTCAGTTCTCCTCTGTATTCCAGTGAGCTGACTCCCATGACCGCCTAGCCCAGGCTCTCTCGCTAAATAGCATCTTCGTGCATCTGGCTGCTGAGGGTCACCAAGGAAAGACTGAATGGTGGGAGTGAAACAGAAGCGAGGGTCATTTCTCTGCGCCCCTCTGTCAGAGGACGTCCCCAGCAGTCGCTTAAGCCTTGTCTTAATTTCAGGTCCAGTGGTGGGGACTCCCTCTTACTTTCATAATACTGCATTCTGCTGTGGTGTTTGTAGCATTAGGGGTGTTAGGAATTGTTTTCTGTGTCTCATTCCTACAACTATTTAACCCAAAAATCTATATAATTATATATACATAAAAAACACACACATGAGTATATATGTCTGAATACAAGTTGATATATATGTGCGTATACCTATGTATACACATTTAAATATGTATATGAGTGGCATATATAAATTTATTTTGTATTCATGTGCGTATATTTCCTGATAAACATTGTTGGCTCCTAAGTGGCAGATTCAACTCGAAAGGCAGGACACAAATTATGAAAAAAATATGGGTGTGGCATTTGCACTACTGATCTAGGACCTTTTAAAGAACCTCTAAATACGGTAAACAGTGTTTAAATCATTTCACTATTGCATTATTAATTAGTATGCTTTAAATTGATGGGTTAGAAAAGGTTTTTCTTTTTGCCTTGACCCACTCTTATAGTGAAAATTTTAAATGTTTAGCACATAAGCAATAAAAATACGAACAAGATAAGCTATAAATGAAATAGTTGACAAGAGTCTTTCTTTGAATATAGACCAATAGAATCTCATTTCAATGTCTTAATGATTTGTTTACACTAACACACAACTCCTATGAGGAAAAATTAACAATTCTTAGTAAATATAGATTTCTTCTAACAGTAATGCAAAATTTCTTCATAGACTAGTTTTCATTAATATTATTTTGAGTCCTTGAAAATATAAATACAAAAATCAATAATTATCATTCATTCAATAACAGTAATATACTTAATTTCAACTCTGTGCAAATTACATTATATGGTTGGAATTTCGTGGTGATGAAAAGCAGACACACTCATACCCTTATGTGCATTTTACTGTGAGTCTAAATTTTCACTCAGATATCAAAACTAACTTCTTCTATAAAGTTCTTATAAAATGCTATAGTCAGCATTGTGATTTCTGGAATGCCAATATCCTGTGTTCACAAATGTAGCCAATGGCTTAAGATCTTCCCTGGAATTTCAAAAGTCATTCATTATTTTAAAGTCTCAAAGCCTAGAATAGTTACAACAATCATTAAGATCTCTAGAGGTGCTCAAATACAAGTTGTTATGATAATTTATGCTTAATCTACAATTTATTTTATTGATAAATATCCCTATCAATGCAAACAAACCACAAAGATAAAAATAAGGTCATAATTTTTAGAAAATGCATACTCCAAGTTATAAAACAAGATTTTCTGATAGAATAGTTTTAGATTTTGTGTTGTAGTTTAAAGATAGTACAATGATGCTGCATGCATTGCTCAATACTATGATGCCCCATGACAATATTCACATTGCAAACAGTTTCATTTATGTATATAACAGTAAGCTGAACAATGACATACAATGGATCTGTCTGCTTTTCTGTGTTTATCTGTATATTTTCAATCCTGTTCAAAAGCATTTGAAAGAGAGCTTATATTGTTATTTACACTGACTCAGCAGCTAATTGGTTTTTTATTACACTGTCTCAGCAGTCCATTAAGGCAACACATAATTGCATCCTTCATTCAAAGAGCCAGATTTTCAAGCAGGAGAATATACTACTATTGACAAACATCCAAAAAAAAAAAAAAGAAATTTTCAAAATGTCTGCTGTCTCATTTGGTTAGTGAACAAGCAGCTGATGTGTATTTTCTGGAAACTTTTAGAAATTCAAGATGAAGTGTTTTTCTTTTTCATTACAAAAACTTCAGAATATATTGGATAAACTACAAACACTACTCATCTCAAATGGTGTCTCCCTGTTAAAACAAGGGGGAACGTGTTTAAGCCAAAGTACCAAAATATATGAGTGATAAATATTACAGTTTCGAGATAATGGTAAACAAAAATAAATAAAATAGCATTTTCTAGTTTTTCTATTCTTCTGTTTTAATAGCATCAAATCTGCTGAATTTTACAGAGTGCAAATTTGAATCCATTGTTCCATGAAGAATCTAATTAAAAACATTCCAGAGTTACGAAAACAGATAATGTAACCACTAAGATATATTTGCGTGCGGAAGATAAAATCCACTATAACTAAGTGACTTCTAAAAGTCAAACCTTTGGAGAAAATAGAATATTTTGATTTTGAAAGTAAAAATTATTTTGCAAAATTTTTTTTACTAACTACTATACTAAAAAAAATCAGTATGTTTAGTATAAGAACTTTCTTTCCTCCTCTCAGTCCTACATTTTTCTGTATTTCTAACTATATCTACTTTATGATACAAATATTTTCAATGTCATTGTTTCTAAAATACAAAATCAAGCAATATATATCACTTAATAGCTGTATTTCAAAGATTTTAAAAAAGGGAAATCATGGGATTTCCTTCTGTTGTATTTTGGGGGCCCTTAGAACACGGCAATTATGAACAGGCTTAACTTTTAACCCAATAATTTCGATTCTATCACAGAGGATTGATGCACACGGTGACATGTAAAATGCAGTGTTATCAGTGAGATCTTAGGTCAGCAAAATACACAGAACATACCGTGGTTAGGCAGTCAAAAAATCTCCAACTAGCTTTGAAAACATTTACAAGATATTAAACACTGCTAGTACATTTTAAATTATACTTATAGCTCACTGATATCCAATTCTTACCCATTCTCTGTATTTTTCAAATCCAGTTATTTTGGCAAACTGCACAAAATAGCATCACATGTGAAATCTTAAATAGCCCTCCTTCAAAAGTCTTAAAAATTTTTTTAAAAATGTGTCCTTTAGTGATTAAGAGTGTGGGCTTTGGATTTAGATAGACTTGGATTAAATATTGGAACTGCCTCTGATTAGTTCTGTGGACCTTAGAAAAGCTGTTTTCCTTTTTTGTGTGCTGGATTCTCTTTCTGCAAAATGTAGAAAACAGAACATAATATTTTTATAAAAACTAGGTAAGGTAGAAAGAAAATGTTTTTATGTTTGAAAAAGTAAAAGAATAAAAATATGAGAATGTATGTATACATATATCCATTCATATATGTAGCATTATATAATAAAATTCTACAATAAATATCAGTTACATATGCACATATACAAAAGAGTCAATTGGTGACATGATTTGATCTCTAGTATAAAATTAATATTTATCATTCTAAGTAATATTTTAAAACTAAGTAACAGTGTAGTTTTGCATATAACTCAGTAACTATATATTAAACAAATACACACATACATTATTCATATAGAGGCCGGAAAATATGTATCAGGTTGAATTTTCTGTGATCAAAATGATTAAAAAATAGCACTTTTCTTAATTTGGAGACAGATTTAGAAACTCAAAAAAGCTTTTACAATACCCAGTTAAATATGAATTTGGATTGATTGTCTCTGTAATGTACAGCCCAGATGCTGATTATACATGGCAATAAAACTGACAGTCCTTTGCATTTTCTCCATCTGCTTTTAACATAAATGGCAAAAACAGCTGCCAGAGAATAGAACATGGATTTAATGGCTTGACGGGAGGGAAGGCAAAATGACTCTGGCTTCTGAATCTTAAATGGCTCTGGATGGCAAATATATTCTAATCATAGGTAACATCAGCCCAGCATCTGAAAAGGAGGAAACAGCTATATTCCTTTGAGATTAGAGATTCTCTTGGCTATTCATAAGAAAGTCAAACTAAGAACTGTATGTTTCGGGAAAGTCACTTCCAACTTTAGGACAAAATGCATACCATTGAAATCCTTCTTATGCCTCTACATAAAATGACCCAGCATATTTTAGACTACAACATTATTTCTGTTTTGTAATAACAGTCTTCAGATCTCTCTAAGTTTAATAAATATCTTCAACAGCTGAGTGCATATTGGCCTCTGGAGGGAAACTCTGCATGTAGCTAGTGTTTTGGCTTTAGGACTTGTCCACACTGATCATCAGCCATCCCTGTCTTGGGGTGATTTGTTTCTGAAAATTATCCATTTCCTTAATCTCATTTTATTTCTTCTGATGTCATTCTAGAATATATACCCCTGAGTACAAATTCAATTCATGTTTTCATAGGAGAAAAATGATTCTTACTCCATTTGTTCGTATAATCACTTACAGCAAGAAAAAAATGTGTGTGTTGTGTGTGTGCACACGTAAGCATGTGCATGTGTGACTTCTGAATGAGCATTAGTATTTCCACTTATGCTTAAAGAGATACGTATTTAAGTACAAGGATACACTCAGTGTACACAATCGGTGGTTTAGGCTTAAAGAAAAAGACTTAGGTACATGACTATGTTTTCACATATAATTCTTTAAATTCTTTTCCTTAGCTTTTCATTAGTAACTAAAACCTTTCAGGCACTTACTCTGAGTCGGCAGTGAACTAAATCACACTGTTACTAATCATAGTTGTAGAAACATTTGTAAATCACTTATGCATTTCTCTCTTTTAGCTACATTAATCAATGAGTTGGCTGTAGTTTCCATTCCCCTTCATCCTCACATTAAATTACTCTTCAAGTTATCCATTATTGTTTTTCCTAAAGTTTACATAACATTCTGATCATTAACAGCACATGAACTACATAAATTTTCATTTGAGACTTTATGGCTGATTACCCATAAATCTGTAACATAATTGCTGAAATGCAAATGATAAATTTATTCATTTGGATAATGAACAATACTTTGACTATGTCCCAGATAGATTCAGTTTTATGCTAGAGTCAAGCACAGGTCTTATTTTACATTTGAGAAGTCCTTATTTATTTTCTGTAGAAGTTTTAGGAGAGTCAACTGCATTATTCCGAGAGTTACCTCTTGGAATAGCTGTCCATTCCCGTAACCAGGCTGCTAAGCCTGCCTTCTTTACCCTTTTTGGAGATGGATGTGCAGTGCCTCTGGGTGGCTCTTTCCCTCCACAATGCCCTCTACTCCATGTGAGAGTGGGTTTTTTCTACCAATAAAATCTAATCAAGCTACAACCTTGCTTAAGATATTTCTTTGCATTACATAAAGTGAAATCCAAAACTTAAAAATAATTTTGAATAATAGTTATATGAAAAATTTCCCTTTACATAGTATGACTATGACTGTTCACCTTACAACAAATATCCTCACAAAAATCATCTATGTGTTGTTGTGAATATATATATATATATATATAAATGTCTGAATATAATGAGTATTGACTTACATATATGCTTTAATAACGACATTATTTTATTTCAATACTGATTACCTATCTAATGACATTTTAATGTAAAATAGTATTTGATAAAAAAACAGCCCTGTTATGGCACTTGGAAAATATATTCCTAGTTTCTGTTATAGTGAGTATCTCAGAACAAAATTTGAAAATATCATTTTAATTGCAAATATTAGAGTGGCAGTTCCTTATCTGAAATTAGATTTACATAAAAATAATGAAACTATTTTTCTACAGTAAACAATTATGAAAACGTTTCTAACAAGCCTGGAAAAAATTATGTAGTTTCCTATAGATTGTTTCAGTAAGAATGAAGCAAAAGAAAAATTTCAACAATTTTTGGAAATATTGCCATCCTATGTTAATTATTACACAAGTTTTTGAAAAGTGCTCACATATGTATTTATAATAGGCATAGATACTAAAAGTATTTTCATATTAGCTAGCATAGGAAAACAGAACTTTTCCCAGTGAAAACAAATTCACTTGTGAGTTACAAGTCTGACTAACAAGACAAACACAAACTACAACCCAGTGATGACAAACCTTTTAGAGATGAGTGCCGAACTACAACCAAAGCCCTACTCTTTTACCTCAAAGCACTAACACTGTAATTACATCTTAATAGTGAGGGTGTAGTTTAAGAAAAAGCACCTCATACGTTAACATCTTTAGTCTTAAAAGAAAAATAGCACATATGCTATAAATTTGCCACCACTGCTGTCACCTGTTTGTTTCTTTCATATCAAATTAAACAAAAATTGTATGATTTTCTTTACTTCAATATTTCATCATCGTTTAAATGGTAAAGTGAAGTCATTCTACAAGTGCTATGAAAAAAGTCAAGCTGTATATCATGTTCACTTTTCCAATTTATTGAAAAATTTTGGTACTATTAAAATAAAGTAAGGGCCCAACATGATAGCTGTGCGATTTAATGAGATACTAAGGGCATGCTGACAATTAAAAACGCATGCTTGATTTCCTAAGTACTTGCAATTCTCTCAAATCAGTCAAAACCGAGTAGACTAGCAGGTTGATCAAATCTAAGTCACATTCTCCTACATACATCAAGTTCAAAGACTTTAATATATGGACATAATTGCATATTTGATATATTTAAGGATTTAAAATTTGGCAAGCTGCATGTGCAGATACAGCATGCAGAAAGTGTTAACCATGCATGAGAAGGATTTGTCTAAATAGAAATGGAAAAATAAGAAATTTTATATGGTGCATTCCGTATTGACCACACAAGTTGTAATCAGAAAAGACTATTTAAGAATCATTTTTTCCTTTCCTATCTTTAAATTATGCAGTCCAGTGATTTAGAGGAAGGAAAAGGAATAAAAGTATCTGCAAATTTAATCTCCATGATTATGTGTCACTCTGAAGGAGGCTTCTTTATTACTGTACTAGAAAACATTGTTCAGTAAATGAATTTCCATTACATTTCAGCAGTTTTGATTAGCACTTCTGATAAAAGTTGCACCTTTTCTGATCTGCAATACATCTTTGGAAACATAGAAACCACAGCCAGAAGACCTAGGACACAAAACTTCACGGCCATTTTTCCCTTCCCTTAATTTGAAGATTTCACTGATCTTTTTTAAGATAAATGAAAAGAAAGAACTGCATAACTACCAATTTCTCAGTCAGGAAAAAGTCAGCCCAGAGTAAACACAATAGGATGTAAAATTAACAAGACATACTAAATTGCTACAACCCATGTTCTCACTAAACATTTTCCACGATTCATGGAATTGCTTATAAAGGCGATATGCCATAGAAAATCCATAACCTGATTGAAGAGAGCAAAATGTCTACTTCAAAGCAATACGTTACATTGTATTCAAAATTTAACTCCTCAAAGTGGTATCTAAGAAATTTATTCTGAAGTTTTGACATATAAAGAATCAATTTGCTATTAGTGGTTTTATTGCCATGGACGAGATCCTACATAGTCTGCCTGAGGCACTGCACTTCTTTGAGAAAAAAGTTTTTGACCAGCAGAATCCAAAGCAGCAAAGTGCTAGAGCGTTTCCAGGGCAGCAACAACTTCTTCATTTTCCATTTAGTTCTGTCTTGAGTTACACGTTGAATTTGT
>RJWT010054086.1:0-10330 GCA_004365215.1 Cuniculus paca | reverse complement strand
TATGTTGTTCATTGGTGGAGAGCTAGCTCAGCAAGCTCAAGATACTAGGGTAGGGCCTGGCATTGCTTTCACAGTTTTGATGTGTGCTTTAAAATTTTTCTTAGAAAAATAAATTGTCCAGGTGTGGTGACACGCCTGTAATTCAACCTATGGAAGGCTGAGGGAGGAGGGTTGCGAGTTTTGAGGCCAGGCTACATACTAGGGTAGGGTGGGGTTATTTAGTGGGATTTTATAAAAGATGAAATGATTAGGGTTTTCTCTGAGGGTTAGATGTGACATTTACAATATGTTTTACCATTCTTACTTTTTTGTACATTTTTGTCTGTATTTCTCACTTTGAGGTTTTTCATTTTTTCGCTTTGGTTGGTGGGAAATCAGACACCCAGGTAGGGCCCCATGCCAAGCACAAAGTCTACCAAGCCACACAATCTCCCCAGGGTTTTTTTTTCCCCCTAAGAGAGAATCTTCCACCTGGAAATGACTAGCAGGAGTACTGAGTTCCGCTCTGCCAGGTGTTGATCACTTTGTAATACAAAGAGGGTAGCTGTCCTCAAGATTGGAGTGGTCTGCATTAGCCAGACCTCTCCTTCACAAGCACAGTTTACAGAGATAAAGCGCCAGTGTGTTGAGAGCCCAGATGCCTGCAGCCCACTGAGGCACGCGATTAGACTGTGTTGGTATCAGCAAGCAGGGCTGATTTCTCCCTGCTGCTGAGCCTCCCCAGCCTCTCAGCAGTTGTCCATGGCTGCTTTCTGTCCAGGCCGGTGGTGGGCCTTGAAATTTAAGCAAGACATCAAGAAATTTAGTAGTCATAATAATATTTTAAAAATTCAAATTAGTGCCCTCAAACCCACACTGGTCAAAGTGCCACCATCTTTTCCCCAAGGACACGGCCTATCTGGCTTGTGGGGATTGTGGAAAGGCCAGGCAGAGTTTGGCGGGGCACATCGAGAGCCCCGCCATACCCATGAGTGTCCTGGGGGCGCTGTGGCCTGTGAGATCTGCCTTGGTTCCTTCGAGGTCTGGGCGTATTATGAACAAGTTCCCAGCCTCAGTTTCCCTCTCAGGGCAGTCATCCTGAACCCCCAACCTCAAGCCAGCACCTTGTATATGTGATTTGAGGCGAGTGCTTCATCAGGGGCATATGAGGATCTTCCAGAGAGTGTTTATAAAGAAACAAAGAAAAAAAATTTTGTAAATATTTAAATAAAGAATTTTGAATGGTAATTAAACTAAAGATACATTCAGTTATTGCCTCGTGGAACGATTTTTACATTTCCAGAAAGCCAGATACTTTTCTTCGTTGTTTTATTATTAAACCTTCTTACGGTCTCCAGAGTGGATTAAATAGGGGGGAAACTGAAAAACTTGGCTCTCTATTAGACACTGAGTGAATTGACCCCACCACCCCTTGCTTATTTTTGCCTCAGATTTTTTTTTTCTTTTCTTTGTTGTTTTTTGGTTTTGGTTTTGGTTTTGGTTTTTGAGACAGTCTTGCTCTGTAATTCAGGCTGGCCTTGAACTCACTTATATAGTCTTCATTCTCATTGAACTCACAGCAGTCTTCCTGCCTCAGCCTTCCAAGTGCTGGGATTATAGGCATACACTACCATGCCCAGTTGGATTTTTTTCTTTTAATAACAGTTCTCACAACTAAAGGTAATAACTTTTAATGTAGGATATTTGGTATAGTACTTTTAAAATAAATTTTAGAGGTGCAAGTTCTAGGTCTTTTGTTGCTTCTGGTCTAGGCTAATCAAATTTAAAAGAAAATAAATTTTAGAACTGGCTGCGATGGTGCATGCTTGTAATCCCAGCCCTCTGGAGACTGGGATTCAGGGCAAGTCTGGGTTATGTGGCAAGTCCCTGACTCAAACCCCACAAATATTAGACAACTGTTTTTGTAATTTGGCTTCTTTGACAGGATGGGCATTTATACCTGCAAAATGGCCCTCATTAACAGTATTGGAGAGTTCTGTAGTTCTGTAGTAGTAAGCATCGCATAGTAGTGTGTTCTGTGAGGTGCACATTTGCAGTGTTGGAGTGGGAACCCAGGCTTTGTGCATGCCTGCCATTCCAACCCAATTTTTTTTTTTTTTGGTTAATAGTCCTGTTATGTAGTACAGGCTGGCCACAAACTTGCTGTATTTCCCAAGTAGCCTCAAATTCATGATCCTCCTGCCTCAGCCTCCAGAGTACTGGGATTACGGTATGCATCATTACACTGAGCTATCAACTTGACATTTTAAGTGACATGTGTGTGTTTGTGTTGGTAGGTAGGTAGGTATGGGTATAGGTGAGAGAGACCCTAATTTCCTATGAGTCATGGTTTGATGTGAAAAATGAAATAAATTTGTGCTGAAACTTTATCATAATTAGAGTGTTCGTGTGTTGCCATTCACTTGTAATAAAAAAAGATTGGTCAAATTGTTTGCAAAAAGGTGTGTTGTCAGAGTTGCTCAGCTTCACAGAAGTCACTGTAGTTTTTGAAATGATGGTACATGGCTTTATAAACAACCTGTGCTTTAGCACTGTTATATATTTCATTATGTAACCTTTAAATTTTTAATAATTATTCATTCTATTTTCCTGTTTTTGAGTCATACAGAATCATAACCATGGGCATAATGGTTTACTTCCCCGCATCAAGTTCTCATACTAAATGTAAAGTACAGTTTCCTTAGGTGGTTCTTGCAGATTGTATTCTGCTTTGGTTCCCCCGTACTCCCCCCAGTGCTGTCTGAGGGTCTCAGGCATGCTAGACACACGCTCTACAGTGAGATAATTCCCTATTCCTGCTTCGCCATTTTTCTTTTTTTTTTTTTGCAGCACTGGGGATTGAACTCATGACCTTGTGCTTGCCAGGCAGGTGCTTAGGCCACTGAACTAAATCCCCAGCCCTTGTGTTTTTGAGACAGGGTCTCACTGTGCCATTCAGGCTGGCCTTGAGCTCACTTTGTAGCCCAGGCTTGTCTCAAACACACAACGATTCTCCTGTCTCAGCCTCCCAAGGGCTGGGATTACAGGCATGTGCCACCACGCCAGGCTGCTTCATCATTTTTTCAACCACAAAACGTGGTCATTTTTAGTATAAAGAAAAAACTGGCAGGAGAAAAATTCTGAAAATTCTATCCATTGACTTTAGTTTTTCATCTTCAACATAGGACAACTGTTGTGTTGTGGATGTGCATCAGTGGGCCTGTGGGAAGGGAGACTTCCATGTAAACCACTGAGCATCCCTGAAATCTGTTCCCAGTGTACTAATAGATATTTGTTGTCCTTTATATGGGATGGAATTAGTCTTTGAGAAGGCAGGTGCTTTTCAACTTGCATACCCAAACCACAGAATCTGCTAAAATGGCTGCAATACTGGCACAGTTAGACTTGAGTTTGGTACTGCTCATGCATCTGGGTTCTTTGTCTGTGTGTGCAACCTGTCAGAGAGATGTTTGCGCGGACATCATGAGTTAAAGCTTACTTACTTGTAATTTACGCGTGACACAGTTTTCATATGTTCTCTAGGTTTTCCCAGTTGAGAGTTGAATTTAGGATCCTCCTACTTCCGTCTCCCACGTGCTGGGATTGAAGGCTTGAGGCCCTGGGCCCCGCTGAGTGCGGTGTGACAGTGAGTGCTCTTGTCTTAGTCGCCCTGGGCTCACCCTGTGTGTGTCCTCTCTGTGAGGACTCGAAGAGGTGCCCCACTAGGAGGGCTGCACACTATCCTCAGGGCTACTGGGGCTTTGGCCCCTTGCCTGTTGCTGCCTCTGCCCCCAGGTTCTTGCCCCTCTGTTCTTTGGCACGTGGCTTTCTCTTCCCTGGAGTCCCTTGAACCACCTGGACTCCTTGCTGAGTCTCCTTTATGAAAACGCCCAGGTCTTTGTTGCAGTCTGTCTTCCTCAGCCTCCCTCAAGACCAAATTCAGATACACCAGTTTTTTTCTTCAAGCCTTTCAGGGAGTGAGCTGGAGGCCATCCACACTGTGTGCCGTGCTGTCACAGGTCTGTTTTCAGGACTACAGCTCGGCAGCGTGAGTGTGAGCCCGTGGCTGTCCTTGCGTGAGTGCAGTGTGGGTGCTCAGTGTGTGTAGTGGGTGCCTTATGCACAGGAGTAGCTGTGTCTTTTGGGTACTGAATGTGTGAAAGTGGGGGAAAGCCACTTTGCCAAGAAACAGTTGTACACATTTTTACCTAAAACTACCCAAAATAGCTCTGCCCAATAATTTTCTTTATGTACATTTCAAGATCACAGCAAAACCATTGGACCCACGTTAAAAACTTGAGTCAAGGACACCAAAACAGGTCTTTGTGCTGAGGTGAGAAGTGGAGTCTAATCTAATCCCTTCCGTTCTCATAGTCTCATCTCAACTGTCTTTGCTCTATTCTTTCTCTTTTGCAAAAGTGATTTGCAGGCAGAGTATACACAGGCTTCTTGATGAGGAGTTAAATCACAGTAACACACCTGGATTTGTACTGACAGGAGAGCGAGGAGATAGCCGTGCATGGGGCTGAGGCCTGGGTTCCAGGTGCACTCAGCCCATGCCTGCCTTGCTACTTACTGCTTCAGTGACTACAACTGCTGACAGAGTTGTGGATAAATTGCATTACAGGCTTCTCTTGAGGCATTAAACATGACATAATCACCAGTTTTCTTAATAAAGGCTATAACCATTATTTAGTTAGTCTTTAGCACCCTTTCTGCATCCACCTCCTTATTTCTTTCTTTATTTATTTAGTGTTATGTGGCACTACACCCAGGGTCTTCACTCTGAGCTGCATTCCCAGACCTTTTAATTGTTTTGAGACCAGGTCTTGCTAAGTTGTCCAGGCTGGGTCCAAACTTGTGATCCGCCTGCCTTAGCCTCCCAAGTGCCTGGATTATATCATATTCACTCTCCCAAGCATTTTATTATGAAAAATTTCAAATTTCAGAATAGGAGTGAGAGATACAGTGAACACCCACCTCACAGCCCCGATATTATCCCTGCATGTTATATATCTTACTTACATGGCACCCCTTTCTCCTAACCTGGAGAATTTGGAAGGGCTCAGTAGAGGACCACACTTTCTTTTCTGAGCTCAGTTTAGACTATATGAAAGAGTGATTTTCCTGTGCATTGTAATAATTCCAGCTTATAGTTTCCATGATGCTTTTCTACTAGATGTGCCTCTCGTGTTTTTGGCATGATTGTATTGGGTGACCCACCATATCTGCCTCTGAAAACAGTTTGGCACTTAGATAGGAAAGCCAGGTCCCCTTACAAACCCACCTGTCTGCTTTCCTTCTGTTGCCTTCATCAGCTTGAACTCTACCGTGTCTGTAAGCGCTGACCAGTGTGTGTGCCAGGGGAAATGACTGTAGCGTGGACAGGCAGGAAACTGGGAAATAAGTTTGTGAAAAGGAGTCTCATGTGAGTATAGAAACTGTCCTGGTGGAGATTGTTAGCTGTGGCTGGTACAGGGCGGAAGTGAAGACAGCAAAAGCTTGTGGAGGCCCCAGGAGGTGCAGCTGGCCTCCTTGGGATTGTGTCCTCAGGCGCCCCTCTGCAGGAGCACAGCCTTTGTCCTGCTCTGCGCCCTCTGGGTGCCCCAGCAAGCCTCGGTCAGTGCAGCTCACAGTGCGGGCACAGCAGTGTGTTGACACGCCCAGACGCAATGGAAGACAGCGTCAGGAAGAGCCGGGGGGATTGGCAGTAAATCTATTACAGAACACAAGTGACTTGCCGATACTGCTTGTTTAGCAGTTTGCAAGGGCAATGGCAGTATGGATTTTTGAATTAGAAGGGAAGGGCTGTTCTTTCTCTTTGCCGGAACATCTAGTTGATGTCTGGAGAGAAAATTGATTTAGAGAACAAAATGCAGCCACTTTTATTTGTGCCACGTGAAAGATTTCTGTGAGTGAAAATGAAAAGGTCGCTCTGGGGTAGGGAGAGGGGTCTTAGCAGTGATCTGCATCTTTCCGGGATGGAGACAACACGGGATGGGCTCCTGGGGTGGGAAGGCACCTGCGTCCCGGCCGCATGTCCTCTTTCCCAACCTTGCTCTCTTGTCAGAGAGGAAGCTCTTTTGGGACATTGGAAAGTGAGTAGTCATGGCCCGACCCCACTCTGGAGTTCTGGGGATTGTTCTGTGGCAGCCTCCCATTGGCCCCCTAGTCTTGCTCTCTGTGGGTACCAGTTATTATTCTAACCTAAAGGAAACAGGTGAGCAGGGCAGCTGACAAGTGACCAGGGCAGCTGCCACACAGGAGAGCTGCTCAGGTGAAGTTAGTGACGGGGGCAGGTTCCTGGCCTGGCTCAGAGAGCTCTGACTGAACTCTGTTACTGGAATCCTCTTCAGTTTGTTGCTGTGGTCCCCTTAAAACTCCACGCCTGCTTTATGTAAACTCGCAGGCTTTGCTCCATTTATTTATACTTCCATCTTGTTTTTCCAAGCCTGGCTTCTTCTCTACATCAGAGTTAGTTCATTTTTCATTTTTCTCCCCTCAAACATTTATTTTTAGGCTCAAAAGGAAAGCTAAACATTCTTTTTCCTTTGAAAAATATAGCCCCTGTTGGCAGTCTCTGTTGTTCAAAGAGTCCAGAGGAATTAAAATATCTTACTCTGGCCAAAGAGCAGAGTACATCCTTGGAAGGTGACGACTTTAGGTAATTAATGTAAATACCAGGGAGAGCAAAGTAGAATTGACGGTTTTTTCCTCGAAGGGGATGGATGAGCAGCAGAGAGGATTTGGTTCATTTTATTGAAGTGAATTTGGCAGAATGAAGGGTAGGGGGTGTTTCAGACTTTTTCTTTTAGTGTAACCTGGAAAGCTAACTCTTAATTTGAAGAGTCTGTCTTCCTGCAGATGAGTGGCAGTGTGTGTGGAATTGTTGAAGAAAGATCTCAAGCCATGATGAGGCCTGCGTTGCTTGCTTGTGTCGCTGTGTTAGGAAATCTGTGAAGCCCTGTGCAAAGATTTGACCTTGTGGCAAATAATGACCAAAATATTGTTAATCATTCTCCATCTCCTCCCTGGGCCTGAAATTTGTTGATCGTCACATTCACAGCTGTGGCTTATGTGCTAATATTTGGGGAAGCAAAATCAACAACCAAACAAACCCTCCCAGGAGTAATGCGGAGCCAGCGAGATGGGGTGTCCTGGAGGTGCGGCTTTTGACTCCCACTGCCAGGGCCAGCGAGGTGGAAGGACTTCTTGTGGTCTCTGTAGTGTTTGGGATGAAGGAGGGTGCAGCCTGGCCAAGTTGCGATCCAGTTCCTGTCCAGTACCTGCTCTTGTTGGGAGCTGAGGCGCTCAGCCCCCTGCTGATGTGATGTGCTGTGAAGCTGCCCGTAAAGTTTCTCTTGAGCGAGGGCAGCGGTCCAGACGTGTCCAGTGTCTGCAGGAGAAGCATTGTTGTTGACAGGCCCCTGGGCCTGCCAGCTGGCCCGGGCTAGAGCCGTTTCTATGTGGAGGAGGCCGGCTCTTTCACGGTGCCTGGGCAGTGACCTCTGTGAACCGGCGTCTTTTCATAGCTCCTGAGAAGCCTGGAGTCGACCACTGAAACGAATCCAGTTTCTGTGCTTTTTAGCTGACCAAAGGCCAGAGACATACCACTCACCTCCGAGTGGAACTGCTGACTCTGCAAGCTTATATAAGAAATGCATATTTCCAAATTAACTACTCGGGATGCTTGATATCATTGAGTTAGTTAAATGAAGCACAGAAAGGTGTTGAATTTTGACTGTGTGGATTTCTCTAAGGGTACCAAGTTTTAAACTGGTTGTTAAATTGGTATTTATTCCCATTTCTTGACTAACTTATTAAATATGACTTATTAACTGAAAGAGCCCCACAGAGATCAGTGCCAGTGCATTTCTGTAGTCTTGTGCAGCCAATAGTTTGGTCATTATTTTGCCACAAGGTCAAATATTTTTAAATGGTAAATTTTAAAAAATGATTTTATTTTTTCTGATATTTTCCAGGCTTACGCTTGTTTCTCTTAGAGTGCTGAAATTGTGCCAAGTTTTTATGGAATGAGTGTCAATTGTTGCTTTTCAAATTAAAGTGTCGTAGGAGAGAAGGGCCTTTTGAGTAGACTCTGCAGTGTGAGAATATTGGTGTTGACACTGTCTGTGATGTGGAGTATAGTTGGAAGACCAGATTCTACTGTTTGTCGCATGCTGGTTAATATGGCTGTAAAGGGGAGATGAATGTGGCTACTTTTCCAAGTCTATTACTCAGGAGGACTGTAAATTTGATTGGCTGTTACAATTCTAGCAGAATCATTGGATTTGAGAGCCTAGAAAGATAAGATATCCAATTACTCAAATGATTTGCAGGGTTAGCCAACGTTGTCATGGAGACACGAATTGGAACAAATTAAATTTTAAGCAATAAAATAATCTTAAAGCCCGTCTGGGAACAAGAAAATTTGGCAGTGGCACTTACCTGAATTGAATCTTAGCTTGACACGATGTTGTCTGACATTGATATACTGTGGGGACCTAAACTTATATATGGCACAACATTATCTTTAAAAAGTCACTCAGCCAGACCAGTGAAGCGGAATATTGGTATAAAGTCAAGGGATATTAACATTTATTTCATGGCTTAAATGATAATTGGACCCTATGTTCCCAAGAATGTTTTGTGTTTAAGGCTTGTGATGCCTTAATAATGATGAAGCAACTTTAATTGGACCTTTGCAAAATAAAAAGTTAACAGCAACACGCAGTTTTCAGAACTGCCGTCCCCCTTGACGTGTGTCAGCAGATGTAGTAGCAATCCTGTGGGTGTCTTGGGGTGGGGTGGAGGTGTTGATGTGCATATATTTGCATGTACAAGTAAGGAGAGTTTTGGCACATCCCTCTGTACTGCAGGCAATTTCTCTGTATTACTCAGAATTTCTACCTCACGATGCTGCCCGCAGACCGGAAAATTGCATCCCGAACTTCTGCCGATGACCTAAAACCTGAATGCGCACGGGTCCGAGGCTGAGAAGGTTATATCCTGCCTTTTAATATATTGTTTAACTGGCTCCTGGCTTGGGGCTCAGGTTTGAAAACAGCCGAGTGGCCCAGGAGGAGGGAGGGCTTTTTATCCACATGTCTGTTAGACAGATGGAGATGAAAATTGGTCTGAGGTCAAGCCATTTGCAGCGTTCTCACAGCCTTCGATTTTCCTCTCGTCCTCAGCACAGATCATCTCAAATGATTCAGTAATGACCAAAAGTGCAACATTGACCTTTATTCCCTGGTGGATTACTGTGTTTCACAGTCCAAATGGCAGGAAGTCTATTCTGTTCTTCTAGAAGGAGCGCGGTGTTATTGAGCCAGCCCAGCCCTGTGGCAACCACACAAGTGCAGACCAGTGTAACAGAATACGTGGGTTAAATTTGGTTTCGGGTGCTCTGGGAAACAAGAATTGACATGTCCTGGAACCCACATAATTAATGGAAGAATATCCTGGATGTTTTCTAAAAACACACAGGAGCACATAAATTGATTTGTCTACTTGTAAAATAACCTGTGTGGTAACTTAGGGTGGCCCCTGGTTTATAAATTGTTCTTTCAGTGCCCTCCTTGCTTCCCCCTTTTTAATTTAGTGCTTTTCCAGTGTATGTTAAGGCAACATTGTAACAGTATAATTTTAAGATTGTAAGTTAACATGACCAGACATAAGGGAACTTGGGCCTTTTCTTTGGTATACTTTTAATTATGTGTATTTTTGGTCACTAGGAATAGAATTTTCTCACACAACACACTTTTTTCTCCCTGAAAGTAGGTTGTTATCTTGGAAGATTGATGATTATTGCTAATATTTTGGCTTGGAATTTTCTGCAGATGATAATGCAGTGATGGAGATTTTATTTATTTATTGCAAAGAAGTAATTTGTGTTTAAAATGTTACTCCTGTTGCCTCACATGCATAGGTGAGTCAATAGTGAATCTATACATTGTGAAGTCTGTCATCAGGGATACCTAATACTATCCTCTAAATGCTTAAAATAACCTTTCCCAGGGGTTTTACTTTGAACATTTTAGCAGCACCCCAGATTTCATTTTAATGATGGTCTAAAGGGCTTTTGAGAAAAGGAAATTTTTCTTGACTGTGGCCTGACTTCGTAAGTTCTTTTCCTGCCTCAGTGGCTCCCCTACTCCCACCCGGCGTTGCCTGCTAACTGGCAGACACTGGTACAGCATTGGAAATACAGCCCCATTCCCTGCCGTTGCTTCTGCCGGCCACCCTGACAGTCCATTCTGGAGCTTCGCTGGTCTCTTGGCGTATGACCATGGAACAGAGAATTCTACTTTCCCCCTGGGAAGGCCGGCACTTGTCTTCCTTTGCAGTG
>RJWT010054085.1:0-10333 GCA_004365215.1 Cuniculus paca | reverse complement strand
GCACAAATGACAAATCTAAGCATTTAGGAGGGAAAAAAAAAATCAAGCAATGTTTTTAGGAGAGGGAAAACCAGGCATTTATTCAGATGTTGCAGATGAGATCTTCCTTGCAGAATAAAGGAAAAACTCCAGTCCCGCATCTGCTCTGCCTCTGGGAGGCGAGGTGGTTCCGTCCATCAGGTTGGAGTTAAGTGGCTGACTAGCCTCAGTTTCCCCTTCTGTCACAATGGTGCATGTGAAGCTGTGGCTCTGCTCACTCTCCTGTCCACCACAGGCTTTGGCTCTCTGCCCTGCATCCTCAACGCCTGCTCTGGGGACGTCAAGTCCACTTCCTGTATCAATCTGTCTGTCATGGATGTTGGGAGTGGCACTCAGCGCCCACGGCCCCGGGTCCTGCTCAAGGCACCCACACTGGCTGAGATGGAGGAAATGAATATCTCTGAGGTCAGAGCCACAAAGACCCTAAGGAGGCAGAGCAGGGGTGGGTCAAGAAGGACTGGCAAAGCCAAGGGACCAGCCAAGCTGGGAGGGGGGCAGGTGGAAGAGCCCCGTCCCCATCTCAGCAGTCAGAAGTGATCATGGAATACTCAGCCAGTGGCCTGGGGCCAGCTCTTCTCACATTTGTGCCAAAGAAGGCTTCACATGGATATGATCCCTCATCCTGTGGCCAGACAGTGGAGCACCACTTGGCTGGAGGGCAGGGTAGTCATAGCGGGGCTTTGGCCACCATGGCTGCTGAGTACTGCCTTCCCCACCTCTTCGTGCAGCTATCTCTCAGTGTCCTCCTGCACCAGGTCTGTCCTCCCTTAGTCCTTCTGGAAGACCTCAGGGATGGCTTGGGTATTGAGGCACTTGCCACAAACTGTCCAGGCATGGGAGGGCAGAGCTGGACATGGTGATGCACACCTATAAGCCAAGCACTTTGCTAGGCTTAGGCAAGAAAACTACAAGTTCAAGCTTAGCCTGAACAATTTAACAAAGACCTTGTTTCCAAAAAAAAAAATAAGAGAATGACTGGCAATGTAGCTCAGTGGAAAGGCCCTGGGTTCAATCTCCAGTACCACTAAAAACCAAAAAAAGAAAAGTGAGAGGACAGCCCAGGACTCTGTAGACCCACAGTGCCCAGAGTCCAGGATGTCAGAATTTGGGGGCAGCGTGGTTAGGGTAGGCTGTGTCTGGCTTATCTGCAGGAAGAGGAGTCTCCGTGTGGGGAGGTGACACTGAAACGGGATCGCTCCTTCTCAGAGCATGACCTGGCCCAGCTACGGAGTGAGGTGGCCTCCGGCCTGCAGTCAACTGCTCCCCCCCAGGAAGGGACAGGACTGCCCCGGCCGCGGGCAGGCAGCACACACACCTGGAAGCCCCGCGCCTGGGACCAGAGCAAGTGCACCTTGCACCCCCTGCTGCCCTCCCCTCAGATGCTACTATGGCCCCATGTCCCCTGTGGGGTTACGGGTCCTGCTCAGCAGCAGTAACGGGGTGGGAGAGGCGTAGGCAAGCAGGGTGCATGGTCCTTTTGCCACTGTAGGCAGGTGCCACCCCTTCCCACTGGAGAATCTTTTTACTAATCAAGCATCCATGTTCATTGTAAACCGTGCTCTGAGGAACTTACCCCCCACCCCATTACTCAGGGATCACTGTTGTTGCCATATTGGGAGGCAAACAGAAGCCAGGTGCCAGGCACTGGCCGGGATGCTCCTCTGTGTGGGCACTAGGGTCCCTACAGGTAGGTTGTCCACACCAGAACCCAACCCAGCACCAGGGGCCATTCCATTGCTGCTTTCTCAACAGGGAGCCAAGGACCACACAGTGTCTATGGCCATGCAGGGAGTCCCGCTAGATTGCATGCAGGGCTGGCACCTGCCCCCTGGGCATCCAAGCCTCTGTCTGCCCATGAGCCACACAGCAACTTCCCTGCAAGTGCCAAGGCCCAGACCAGGCCAACTCTAAATCTGACCGTTGACCCAGGTCCCTCCACGTGCAGCCTCCCAGACTCGAGACCTGGGGTGGAAGCCCCTCCTCCCACTACCTACAGCATCCCGAGGAGGAAGGCAGTCCTACGAGGTGCCCTGTGGTGTGCTCGAAGCTGGCTTCAGCTTGGGCCTCCAGCATGGGCTCCAAACAACAGGTGGTGAACTGCACAGGTCCCATCGGGGACGTGCTTTTCTCCCTAAAGTGCACGCTGCCCCTTGTCCTTGGGAGCTGCTCTTCTCTCAGCACTCCTGCAGGGCTCCTCAGTCCTGTGCTCTTCCTCCAGGGTCCTGTCCTGTGGGTGTCCAGCCCCAGTCTGACCCCGGTGCCCCCACACTCAGCAACATGAGCTGTTCGGACAGACCTGAGGCCTCTGCACCAGACACCAGGCACCTGTGGCTGGTGAGTGACGTCAGGGCCTCCCCAACACCTTTTGTTCCTCCCTCAGGCCTAAAGCCTGTGACAGACCTTGCAGGAGCTGTGGGCTGAAGTCCCAGGATGACTCTGGGGTGATGTGGGTAGGAGGGTGTGGGCAGAGACCTGACTCTGGTTGAGACTCTGTCACCAGAGTGCCAGTCCCTTTAGCTGCGAGCTATGTCTGCCTTGCAACTGAGAACCGACACCTGCTACTTCCTTCAGGCTCCACGGTGACTGGAGTCTGTACAGCTCTCACCAGGGAGGTGGCAGGAACACCCATGGATGTGCAAAGTGTCAACAGTGGTTGGCATCACCATTGCTCTGGGGCTTTAATAAGAGGCTCAGGGGAGGACAGCATTAGATACTTTGAAGAGCACAAGTTCTGTGTAAAGATGAGGTGGTGTTCACCTCAGCCAGAGGGGTGACATGTGCCTCTTAGCCTTGGATTAGTTATTTGTGCCTGCATTAAAGCCACCTCTCAATTTGGCACCTTAAAGTAACACTGACTGTCTTACACGGTTCCTGAGAGTTAGGAGCCCTTCTGGCTGTGAAGCTGCGGTGGGGGATGGCGGGGACTGGGGGACTGCTGTCCCTCATGGCCATGGCAGAGGACTCAGCCCTGTCACATGACTGTGGAGTTTGCTCAAGTGACTCCTTAACTCGGCAGCTATTGTCACCCAGAGGACAAGTGGGAGCCACATTGGTATTTTGTGACCAAGTCCCAGGTAGACACATGTCACTGTTCATGGTGTCACCAACTCTAGCCCACTCTCAAAGGGAGGGGATGGGGAACAGCTACCAGCTGAGGAACTGGTGACAGGTTTTAAAATTTGCAAGTCCCCTAAGTGACTTTTCAGTTAGACATCTTGGAAATGCTGAGAAGTTTGGCCACCAACACCCAAGATTCCCACAGACTCGTGCTGCCTAGGCACCTGCTCACCCTGTACCAGAGAGCAGTATGTTAAGGATTTATCTGTATTGCCCCCATGGAGTGCAAACACAGAAGAAAAACAAGAGAGTTAGGAAGAGCCAGCCTCAAGCTCTGTGCCAGCCCTGGGAGGCAAAACCAGGATCACTCAACAGGAGGCCAGGCAGGTCTGGGAGCTCTGGGTATGAGGCATCCTGTGTGGATTTGGTCCCCAGGGCCAGGTCTGCATTGAGGCAGGGGGCTCCTGACTGAAGGTTTCCAAGGGGAATGAAGACTAGAGATGGACTCTGTTCAGTTCTGAACAGCCATGGTGTATGTTGCAGGTAGGGATGGAGAAGAGGAGTTCAGAGGAAGTGGCTAGCAGGGCCAGGGTAGGATGTGGGGCTGCAGGGATGGGGAACCCTCCTCAGAGAGCAGCAAGATGATGCCTGTCCCAGGAAGTTGCCAGGTGTCTGTCTAGGCTGGGGTCTCCAGGGAATGAGGGGGGCTTAGAGGGCAACCCTGTCTGATCCTGCCCCTCTCCCTAGGAGTTCAGCCATCCTGTGGAGAGCCTTGCCCTGACAGTGGAGGAGGTGGTGGATGTGCGCCGCGTGCTGGTGAAGGCTGAAATGGAAAAGTTCGTCCAGGACAAAGAGCTCTTTAGCAGCCTGAAGCGGGGGAAGGTGAGGCGACTGGACAGGATGGGGCTGGAGGTGCTGCCAGAGCAAGCTGCACTTGGGGCTATGAGCACGCTGCACTGTAGCCAGGCCTTTCCTTCCAGGTTTGCTGCTGCTGCCGGGCCCGGTTCTCACTGTTCTCCTGGCCACCCACCTGTCTCTTCTGCAAGAGGTGAGCCTCACATGGGCACTGTGGCCACAAGTGAGTGGGGAAGAGGGGGAGCTGCACCAGACCTCTGTGATTGTGGAGATGTTTAGCACACATCACAGCTGTGAGCGTTGAGTCTTTCAGTGTGGTGGGGAGTGGAATTCCTTTTCAGTCTTATTTTATACCTATTATGTCATGAATTTAGAAGTTCCAGCACTGGGCTCCTTTTCTTTTTCTTTTAAGATGGGGTCTCACTAAGCACTACATTGCCCAGGCTGGCCTCAAACTTGTGATCTTCCTGCCCCAGCCTTCTAAATAGCTGGGATTAAAGCATATGAACTTGAAGCCTCCTTTCAAGTAGTTTTCTCAGGGACTTGGGATGTAGCTGAGTGGCAGAGCACTTGACTAGCATGCATGAGGCTGTGGGTTTGATCCACAGCACTACAAATAACAACAAAACCTACTAACACACACCACACAATGTCCTCACAAAGCATGGTTCTCTGGGTTAGGTTGGGGCTTCAGTTGAGGCCAGGACCCTTTTTTTGGCTTCATTTCTCTGATCATTGACCTGGATACCACTTTGATTCCTGAGCTTGATATGCTCAGCACATGCATGAATTCTCTTGGGGAGTCTCCCTCTTAACCCATTTGCTGACAGCAATGGTGACAGTGCTAGGTGACACTGTTGACTCTCTCAGCTTTGCCAGGGTGACATGTGCAGGGTGTTGCTTCTTCCCACTCTCTTTTTTCTCCAGTGCCACCTTGCTTGGAGATCTGCCTCTATGGGGATGTTTTCTCAGAGGCCTAGAGGTTGTGTGTCAGGTTCCCCTCCACTTCCCCTTTGTGGTATCCATTCGGACAAATCCCTAGAAGATGGTGGTGCCAGTCAAAATGAATTTTTTTTTTTTTTGTGGCACTGGAGATTGAACTCATGACCTCATGCTTGCCAGGCAGGCACTTAGGCCACTGAGCTAGATCACAAGCACAAAATGAATATTTAGAGCTGACATTTTAAGTGTTATTTAAATTAACTGAATAACTAAGGAACTCCTACTTTCAGCCAAGATGGAGTAAGGGGAACCTGCAGCTGAAATAGCCAAATATCCGAAACCCAAAAGATATGAAAGAGTGGTTTTCAAGATACTGACCTTCAGCAGCCCTAGGAAGCAGACCAAGAGTGTCCACGATATGTGCACAAGAGGCCAGGGTACTGGGGCTCTCTGGGAAAGTTCCAGGGGAGACTGAGGCACAGAGGGCCTCAGAGACTGGCCTCAGAGAAACCTGCTGACCACCCTGCGGCATAATGAGAGGAAGTTAGTGGTTGAAAAGCTACTGCCCATAGACACATTGACTCACTGCCTGCTTTTGTTTGTTTGTTTGGGTTTTTTGTTTGTTTGTTTTTGTTTTCTTTTTTGAGACAGGGTCTCACTATGCATTTCAGGTTGGTTTTAGACTCACTACATGGCCCAGGTTGGCCTCAAACTCACAGTGAGCCTGCTGCCTTGGCCTCCTGAATGCTGGGATTACAGGCATCACTGACTGTTTTGTAAATAAAATGTCACTAGAACACAATCCCGCCCATTCATTTACTTGTTACTCTTAGCTTTACTGAAAATGTTTACTCTCTTGACCTCATAGAAAAAGTTTGCTTATTCCATCCAAAAGACTTAAAGAAACAGTGCTTACACTTAGGGTATAGTGTTTGTTTCTACTAGACATAGCCAAAAATGTCATAATTCACAGGGTACCAGTAGGACACACAGGAAGGTCCTGCCTCCCTAGGACAGAATCAACCCCAATTCTAAGTGGCCCTAGACTGAGCATCAATCCAAGGGAGATGATGGAGCATCAAAGTAAGACCCAAAACACCAGCCTGTTCCAATTTGTATGTGTGTCTACTACAAGAAGAAATAAATCCACAATTAGTTACTTCAGTATTTATCTCAATAGATGAAACTGCCAGGTGTGGTGCCCATGCCCATAATCCCAGCACTTGGGAGGCTGAGGCAGGAGGATTTCAGTGATTTCAGGGCCAGCCTGGGCTACAAAGTGAGCTCAATGCCAGCCTGAACTGCATAGCAAGACTCTGTCTCAAAAAGACAAAAAAAAAAAAAAGTAGTTTGAACAGTATCTCATTTCATTTGTGAAATGTTGTGCCTGTTTCGTTAATATATGCTTAGAGTAGTCTGGAGAGTAGAGGCTATATTGCCAAAGGAGATCATCCCCGTAGCTGGACTGTCTAAATTGTAACTAACATAGCATTTGAAGTTTTATAGGAGAGCATTTATTTTTGAAACTGAGTGTAGGAATAATAAATGTTCACTGATGCTTAGAACGGAGCACTCCCTCAAGAGCTTCTTCCTGCTTCTATAGTGAGAGGGATCTGGCGATCCTGGCCAAACTTTCAGGGGGAAGCTGAGAGACAGAGGTATATTGGATTGAAGCCAACACAAAAGCAAGATTCTGCAGTAGAATCAAGAGGAAAGAGAGTTGTCAGATGGGTGTGCCTGGCATCGGGGGGGGCGGGCAGACAGAGGCCAGAGGCTGCCTCCTCCTCCTCTTCCCCACTGATGCCACCTCCCTTCCCTTCCAGAGCGGTCTGCACTTCCTGTAGCATCAAGGTGAGCTTGCGTGGGGCTTCAAGTCTGTGAGCTGAGACAGGCATTCTGCTGTCTCCTGAAGCATGTATTGTACAGTCCCACCCTCACTGGGCCTCTCATCCATGCCCTTATCAGGAACCCTTTCTTACACTTGCCAAGACTGTGAAGTGTTTTATTTATGTTTCTGGTTTTTTTTTTTTTTTTTTTTGGTCTTTTTGAGACAGGATCTCACTAAGTGATACAGGCTGGCCTTGAACTCACTTTGTAGCCCAGGCTGGCCTTGAACTCGAAGTGAACCTCCTGCCTCAGCATCCCAAGTGCTGGGATTACAGGTGCACGCCACCACGCCCATCTGACTGTGAAGTTTTAAAGGCCCTCTTGGCTGATTTCATTCCTTTTCTTTTCTTTTCTACCGGGAATCTAACTCAGGACCTTGCACTTGCCAGGCAGGCACTGTGCCACTGAGCTATATCCCCAGCCCTAGTTAGTCTTTTTAAAAAATAGATTTTGTTTTTGTTGTTGTTGTTGTGTTTTTGGGACAGGTCTTGTTAAGTAGTTCAGGCTGGCCTTGAACTCACGATGGAGCCCAAGCTAGCCCTGAACTCACAGCAATCCTCCTGCCTCAGCCTCCTGAATGCTGGGATTACAGGATGCACCACTATGCCCAGTTTAATGTTTTTAGCTGGGGCTTCTTTATAACCTACTATGACAATGGAGAAACTCTTCTGTCATCAGTGTCATACACCGATTGTGTGCAGGGCACAATGCCAGGCTGTCTATGGTATAAAAAGGCACTGTTTCTGCCCCTAAAAATCCTCACCTAGATGAGCAGAAATGCAACCAGGGTGTAAGGAGGAAAGAGCATGGGTCCTCAGGAGCACAGGGCTTGCAAGGCTTTGACCTGGTCCACAGCTATCTCTGTATTGCAGATGAAGATGCCTTCTAAGAAGTGTGCACACATCCCTGTCTACTCTCTGGGCTTTGAGAGTCCTCAGAGGACACCCACGGCCAAGGCCGCGACTGCGCAGAGGAGAGAGGTCTTCCAGTGTGTTGCTCTGCCTAGTTGCGGGGTTCCAGAGGTTCGGGCGGGTCTGGGCGGGGCATGTAGGAAACCAGCCACTTAGGCCGGGCCCCTTCAGGATGGGGCGGGCAGAGGAGCAGCCTGTGCTGGGAGGTGCTGCCAGTGAGTTCCTTCTCTAAATCCCATGAGTGGAAGGTGAGATGAGGGGCAGCTGTGGGTTCGAGGACTCTGGGACATTTGTGATTCGGGAGGGGCAAGACTGGCAGGGTCTCACCCCTGATGGTCCTTGCCTGGCCCCCGCTCCAGGTCCCTGCAAGGGCCGCGGTGGCGAAGCGTGGAGGAGGAGTTCCCGCACATCTACGCACACGGCTGTGTCCTGAAGGACGTCTGCAGTGACTGCACCAGCTTCGTGGCTGACGTCGTCAGCTCCAGCCGAAGGAGCGTGGACGCGCTCAACACGACACCGTGCCGCAGCCGCCAGACCCAGTCCCTCTACCTCCCAGACACCCAGACTCTGGACTTCCAATGACAACAGCCCAGGGTGGCCGGGCCTGCGCATGTACATATATACATAGACACCTTTCTATAATATATGCGCACAACCTATATATTTATACATGTTTTCTTGTCCCCTGCTCATTTGGGGGCAGGTCCACGGCAGGACCCTCCCCTGGGATGCTATTATCTCTCAGGACTCCTTAGGGTGGGGATGGAGGGTGTTTCTCCCTGAAGAGGGAGGGCAAGGGATTCCAGACCCTGGATTGGCAACAGACCCTGCTCAGGTCCCAGTTCTCTCCTCCACAGGTCTGACCACATGCCCACTTCTGCTTCCTGGGTGGGAGTCCAGGTTGGATTGGGGAACCTGCCTGCTTCTGCCTTCCTATAGAGGCCTAAGATACCTGGAAGCTGCTGGGTGGGTGGGGCCCTCTGGGAGGTGTCCCAGGTACCCCATGTCTCCATATGAGGGCTGAGGCTGAGCTTGTACCCTGCCCCTGCCCAGCACACCCCTGCCACCTTACCCTCCAGGCCCTCCCATGCACTGGTGCTATGCTCCTCACTTACTGCAGGCCAGAGGGCCTGGGGATGCCAGATGGTCCTGGCACAAGCTCTGTAAAGTCTTGCCCGTGGCCATGTGAACCTAATAAAGATGATCTTATGGTGACCATCTGGGCACAAAGCTGTGGTGGGAGGCTGAGGCAGGAGGATCCCAAATACTCTGAAGCTGAAATTCAGCTCTGAGGGGCTGCCTGCCCTCAGGGCCAGAAAAGTCTCCAACGCTGCTGTCAGGGTACCCATCACGGAACATGGCATCCAAGCCCACACCTGTCCACAAAGTCCTAGTCAGGCTACTTGGCAGGCTGAGGCAGGAGGATGGCAAATTTGAGGCCTGTATGGGCAACTTATCAAGATCTTGTTTCAAAATAAAACTGTAAGAAAGGTTGGGGATGTAGCTTAGCAGCAAAGCATTTGCCTATCACACAGGAGAACCTGAGTGCAGTCTCCAGCAACACACACACACACACACACACACCCAGATGCCTGGGGCAGCTTCTCTGTCAGCTCCATTGCCCTGGTCATCCACGGCTGAGCCCATCTCAGGCTCAGGCATCAGGGATGCCTGTTGTCTCCTCCTCTGGCTGTGCTTGTTGGCCTGAGTCCCTTTTGGTCTGGTTTCACAGCCCCCTAGTCTTGTTCTTCAGAGAGATGACCCAGCTAGTGTTCCCAGAAGGCTACAGGCTGCGGATAGCCCCAGGACCCAGCACCTTGCAGCTCACATGCACTACAAGGAGTGCTCCATCATTACTCCTAGCAGATGAGGAAAGTAAGGCTCAGTACCTGAAGGAACTTGGCAGTGCATTCCAGGATGTCAGCTGACTGTGCTGCCCCACCTCAGGGCTGGAGGAGGCCCCGTAGGGACAAGGCTTCTAATAGTTCGGCCTGTGGGAAAGAATACTCTTAGCAACTGGAGTCCAGGAAATTCAAACACAAAATTAGAGCAGTTAATAAAAGTATCCAGCTTCGACTACTTGTGGTTTTTTTTGTTTTGTTTTTTGCGGCACCAGGGATCAAACTCACGACCTCACAATTCCCAGGCAGGTGCTTAGGGCACTGAGCTAAATCCCTAGCCCTTGTCTTTTTGACGAGCTATGCTGTTGACAAGGGCTATGTCGCTATGCCGTTCAGGCTGGCCTTGAGCTCACTTTGTAGCCCAGACTGGTCTCAAACTCACAACGATCCTCCTGTCTCAGCCTCCGGAGTGCTGGGATTACAGGCGTGCGCCAGCAGGCCCGGCCATGCTTGTTTGAATACAGACTGCTTATTGTGTTTTTATTTCTGTTTAAAAGAAAGAACCAGGTGTGGAGGTGCAATCCAAGCACTCTGGGAGGCTGAGGCAAGAGTATCACAGTGAATATCTGCCTGGGGAACTTAGTGACTTAATTCATAGGATTATGAAACCCTAAAAAAAATTTTAAAAAAGGCCAGGGAAGGGCCAGGGATGTAGCTCAGTGGCCTAAGCGCCTGCCTGGCAAACTCAAGGTCATGAGCTCAATCCCCGGTGCCACAAAAGAAAAAAAAAAAAGAAAAGGC
>RJWT010054084.1:0-10332 GCA_004365215.1 Cuniculus paca | reverse complement strand
ATCTGTTATGGTTGATACATTGTGTCAACTTGAGAAGTTTAGAAATTTAACTAAGAGACTCAAGGAGCCAGGATCCTTACTTTGTAAATATCCACAGCCTGTGTAAGAGGAGGGCACAGAGGTGGTGGGAGTGTTACACCCACCCTGGGCAGGGGGAGGTAGCCTCTATACAATGTAAGGGAAAAGAGGCTTGCTCTTACCCCCTTTTGGTCTTGTTGCTTTGCTGTCTTTGGCCGCCTTGAACTGTTGCCCTGGTGCGATGCCACACTGCCTTGGAGCCAGCTGATTATGGACTGAAACCTCCACAAACTGTGAACTAAATAAACCTTTCCTTCCTTAATTTTGGGCGTCAGATATTTTGTCCTAGCAATGAGGGAAAAGTAACCAAGACAACATCACATTCCTCTGGCCTGAGCAACTCGCAGGGGACCCAGTTAGAATCAAGAGCCGGAAAAAAGTTTTTTGGCTTTTTTCTACTGGATTTGAAGCTTAGAGAAGATAAGGCAAGATGCTGCTGCAATGCTATAATCTTTCAACTATGAGGAGGAAGTCTTTCTGGTAATAGAATCAACACAGAGGAATGTTACTAAATGATTGAAATTCCAGCAGTCATCTTGGACTGTGAGGTGGTGCAGGACATGGAAACCATAGAAAACGCATGGGTCTCTGACACCATGGAAAACGATTCTAGTTTTGGACTATTTCTTACCTTTTGGAGGTAAGAATTAAAATTCTGTTGCATTTAAGCCACTGTAATTTCTTCCTGTTATTGACAACTAAGCCTAACCCTAATCCATTGTTTGAGTCGGATTTTCTGTTTGCCTTGTTCGTTTTTAGATAGAAGGATCCTGGCTAGCATATTCTCCTGCCACCATGGCAAGGTTACATAATGGACTGAATTTTGTCCTCCCAAATTTGGAAGCTGAAGTCTTATCTCCAAGCACTCTAGAATATGACTGTATTTAGAAATAAGGTCTTGAAAGAGGTAACTGAACTAAAATTTGATCCTAATTCAGTGACTGTCGGATCTTTACAAGAGGAGAAAATTTGGACACCATCTGTGTGCTCAGAAAGGAGAGAAAAGAGGAAGAAGCTGGTCATTTGCAAGCTAAAGAGAGAAGTCCTAGAATGTAAACACCTCAATGTTGAACTCTATATTCTAGAAGAGTGAGGAGATAAATTTCTGTTGTCTAAAGTCTGTAGTATTTTGTTATGGCAGCCCTACCAGACTAATACAGACTGAAGGAGATCATAATAGAGATAAAGCGTGGAGCTCAGCATTTGTAACTTTCTTTTCCCTTCTTGCTGACTCAATTTGTGCAGCAGCCCACTATGGGGCAGTGTGCACCATTTCCCTAACTAGATTCTTGAAAGCCCCACAGCACCTACTCAGGACTATTATGCACATTAGGACACTCAATAAATGCTTATTGATTAATTAGGACTCCCTAGGCCACACTAGGCAGACAGAGATGGATTGAGTTGTTTAATAAAGTCAGCCCCAAAGCACCAAATTCCTGTGGCAGACTTTTCCTTGGAGGGAGAAACGGAGGAGATGGCAGGTTTTACAGCTGGCTGAAATATCCTGGAAGAAGCTGTCAGGGGAAATAGAGGCGGAGACGAGGCTGACAGAGTGATGGCTGGGCAGCCCTTCACGATTAGTTTCAAGCTACCAGTTATGTCTGTTTTAATCTTCAGGATGTTCTGGTAATGAAGCGAGTACGTGAATCTCAATAACACAAAGTTAATGTTGTTAGCATTTTACCGCCATCCCTGCATCACTTTGGTCCACCAGGGAATTTCTTTTATTATCCTTCTTCGGAGCTGTAATAGGATGAAAATATTCTCGCTCACTGTTATTTTTGAGAACTGTAAGTGAATGTTGGCCCTTCTGCCCCTTAAATCCATAGCAACAAACCTATTCCCTTTAAGACCTGGTTTCCAAACAGTGGCTCGATCTAGAAATCTATCCTTTTAAGCTCATGTGTGGTATGGCAGAGGTTATATTTTCACTCCTGTAATTTTCCCCTGGGGAACGACTAGACCTTCGCTAACAAAGTATTGGTTAAATTTCGCCCACTGGGAAAACGAAAACTGACAAAAAATGTGTCACATAGCCTGGGTGTAGGGCTGCACAGTATTTCTCTCCTGTAACTAACTGATAAAGATGAGACGATGTTGCTTGGTCCTTTGCCCTTTCCTGGGTACAGTGGCAGATAATGTAGTTATCTGGATAATTAAGCCACTGTGAAAAACCAAAAACAACAACAAACAACGTATACATTTCTTCTAGGCTCTCTGAAGTTCTTCTTGAGATAAAGGAGGAGGAAAGGTGAGATGAAATTATTCAGATGATTGCTTCAATTCCTTTTACTTTGTGCAAGGGGATGATCCTAACTTGGGGGGTCTAGCCTTTTTTTGGAGCTGGTTTCTTTTATACCTTTATCAGGATTAGCTTTTTGAGAGCTTCCTTTGAAAAACCATGCAATTTCTTCCAAGGGATGCCACAGAAGGTCCATTAGGTGGCTAACTCCTAGTAAGTACATTACAGGAATAATCTCGTATCATTGGTCTACTGGCTGACCTGATATGTCTTACATATTTTATTTCCTTCTAGGTGATTCTGCCCAAAGAAATCATATTTTAGAAATATGTCGATTATCAAACATTGCATTAAACATATTATGGTTGAGTAATTTTCCCTTACCAATTAGCATTGGATAGCACTAGGCGTAAAGGATTTATTTTTAAAAATGTTTTGAGAAAATTTACCGTGATATTTGCATTTTGAAGTTGCCTAACACGAGAAGAACGTCACAGTTAAATATTAGTTTTTCAATGTTTAGTTTATGGTTTTATCTGTAGTTGAGAAATAGTCTGCGTACAGGGGTGCATGTAGGTGTGTGTATGTAAATAGACGAGGAAAAGTCCACTTTTGAATCTGAGACCTACCTGGAAGGGCTGTGTATTTACTTGTGATCAGGGAGGTATAGATGCCTGTCCTCCTGCTCTGGGTACAGAGTGTGTCCTTGCTGCTGACAGGCAGATTTACTGCTGTTGCCGGCTCGGCTCGTAGGCTCAAACTCCATCCAAAGTTCCTTTTCAGTGGGAGCCACCTCTCTTATCTTATCACCCGGTGAATGGAAGTCAGACTGTGCTCTAGGCTTGAGGAGATGCGAAAGGAGGCAGCCACGAAGAGCAGGTGTGGGAGTCTGTCCTGAGGGGTACATGGGCATCAGCATACTGAATAGGTAAGTATGTGTTATTTAAATGGACCAAGGTGACCTGCATGTATTGGCCCCTAGGTTGTTTATGTCTTCATTGCAGGTTGAGAACTATTGGCTCAAAAGACTGTTGGTACCAAGCTTGAAATTTTACATAGCCAATTACATGAAAATTAGCCCAAATCAAGCAGACTTTTAGCCATGGAGGGCCTGCTTGTTTTGCACATCTCTTGAAATTTCACCTGATATCTTCTGGTCATTGAAAAATGGGACCTTGTGTGCGTAAGATCTCCCAGGTGCTCTCCGCCATCCTGCGGAGTAACATTGCCTAGGCATAGGCCTCCCCTCTGAGCAGCACCTCTCTCTGGACATCTCATGGTGTGGAGATTTCCCTCTCTTGCAACCTGTCCTGGTGCCACCCAATAAAACTGTGGGTTACCTTTCTCTTGACCAGCCCTTGAGTTCCTTTAACTCTCTGTAGTATGTTATGATCAAGGCCCCAAAGCTCCTGGCCCTCAGCTCTATACGTTGTGAACTAAAGTGCTACTCATAGAAGTGTACGTTTGATGACCACACTGTTGTTGTTTTTGCATTTCTTTTTTTTTTTTTTTTTTGCGGCACCGGGGATTGAACTCACGATCTTGCGCTTGCCGGGCAGGCGCTTAGACCGCTGAGCTAGATCCCCAGCCCCAAGTTTTTGCATTTCTTTACTGGAAGAATGCTTAGTGTTGCAAAAACTGTCCACTCTGAAACAGCCAGAGAAAGAAATTATCTTACCTAGGTAAGAGGCAGCCACTGACTGGTAATGTTTTTATGGCTCAAATAGAACAGAAAGAACATAGAGGTTTATTTTATTATTATTCTATAAACCAAAATATGTATTTCAAACTTTGTAAGAAGTTTCCAAGTACCCTTTTTTTTTTACTTTTTGAAACCAGTTACACAGGGTTCCATCCAAGATCTGCAACTAAAAGGTCATTGAAACTCCTAAATTTGCTTGCAAGCTGTAAAAAACACTAAAAAACACTATGAAAGTGATATTCTGTAATTCCATTCCATCAGCAAGACAGCCCAAGCAGAGCCACATAATTCGTATATATGTATATGCAATATATATGTAATATGTATGTATATGCTATATATGTATGTGCATACATATATATCACATGAATTGTGAAAAATGTTAACTCTTTTTAAATAGAAGAGACAAGGGACAGTGGGATTTGTGAGAGAAAACAAATGAAAATAGAAATAAAATTAGAATCTAATTGTTTAAGACTATTTCATGTCTTTTGCTAATCTTGTTTCTACAATTAGATTACAGACTCTTTGAGAGCATGGATAAATGACTTGTTCTTTTCTCATCTGCATCCTAGTATAATATTGAGTTAGAATTTGTTCTCAATGAATATTGATGAATGTCAAGATAGAGAAGAGGAAGATGATTGGGAGAAAGAAGAGATGGAGGGAAAGAAGAAAACAAGGGCTTAGAGAAGCGAAGAGAGACAGCTCTAAAAGGGAACTTAGCTATGTGACCTTAGATAAGACTTTGAGCTTCAAATTTCATACTTGTATGTGGGGATATGATGATAGCAGTGACTGGTTAGAGATGTGGAATGACTTTGAGTGGAGCAGAGATACACTGTGTGTTGTATCTTTTTCTATGCCAAAGCCTCATGCAGGTGACTTTCACAAGAGCAGGTGGTCCGTGGGTAGCTGGAATCACTTGGACAGAATCAGAGTTAAGAGGAAGCCCTCAAAGCTTAGGAAATTATCCACCATATCTTCAGGAAATGTTCTTTACTTAGGCTCTTTGTATTTTAAGTTTCAAAAACTAAGTCAAGACCTCTAGGGGAGGCTCTGGGCTCACCTGGGACTCTGCGTTAGTAGATCCTGGTTCTACTGTCACCAAATTCTCCTGGTGCAAAGTGGCTGCAGGATGTGGCCACAGTCGTGAGCAGAGCACAAAGAACCAGCTCTTGGGGACTCAACTTGGTGGCTTCTTCTGAGGAGCTCAGCGCTGAGGAAGCGGGTGATGTCGCTAGCAGGATATGTGGCTGCCAGCCTCTGAGACACCATCCTGAAGCAGTGTTCCCAGCCAATTTGGATTCTCAAAGAGTGAGAGGAGTCTCAAAAGGGAGAAACTAGACTCCTTACTGGACAGGCAACTAGAGATTTGGGTGGCTGAGTAGAAAAACAATACAGGATGGAATTTACACTTGACATTTGGGGAGCAGATATGAACAGTTACGTTATGATTCACCTGCTGCAGGCTTCCCCCTGGAGGATGAGCCAAACACGTATCCCAAGAGAGAAAAGGACAATTATAAAAACATTTAAGAAGATGCCAAGATTATTGATTGGAATCATCCATTGTTCTGAATTATGTGGCTCTGCTTGGGCTGTCTTGTTGATGGAATTGCAGAATATCACTTTCGTAGCGATTTCTACAGCACGGGAGTAAAACAGTTGTTTCAAAGGCCTTTCTAGTTGCAGATCTTAGATGCAGCCCTGTGTAACTGGCTTCAAAAAGTGAAAAAACAAAGGGTACTTGGAAACTTCTTACAACTGTTATAGATTTCAGTGCTCCCTAGTATTAACAGCCCACCTTTGGGTGCACATGACAAGCGCAGGCAATTACTGGAAGGTTGTAGAGACTTTCCCAAGGCCACCTTGGCCTGAATGGAGGGTACGTTTACCTACAGAGCCTTTCTTCTTTGGCAGTATCTAATCAGGTTACCCCAGGCACCAAAAGGCTTGTATCATTTTTATTTTACATCCATTTAAAAAAATCTCTTCTAATAGCTTACTGGGACAAAAAACTTGGACAAACTATTTTTTATTTTTTAAATCATGTTATCCCTCCCCAGCTCATTAGAGAAAGTAGAAAAAGTGGGGAAAAGTAGAAAGAATCAAAATGTCTCAAAATTGCAATACTCTGAGACAATCGAGTTACATTTTGTCATATGTATATAATATATTAGGAATATTATGTATATATAAACATTTTGGCCCATATACATACATTATATTTATATATGTATATATGATATATAAATTGTTTACATAACTGAGCTCATATGGTTATGAACAAATTAGTACTTTTATATATTTTGGCTATTGTTTAATATTTTGGCATAACATTTCCCCCATATCACCAAGAAGTTTTTATAAATATTAAAAATAAGTGAATAACATTTTCTTTTGAATGTGCCACAATTTGTTTATCTAATGTCCCATTCTGAAGCATTTCAGTTGTTCCTACTTCTTTGTTATTATAAATAGCACTGCAGTTAGCGTTCTGATTCATGGCTCTTTTTGTTCATGTTTTTAAATTAGATGGCTTGACTGATAGGAATATTTTCAAATTCTTCATATGCACTGCCAAAAAAACACTTTTCAAAATGATTATACCATTTACGATCCACAAGCAGTGAGTTTCTTTTTCATTCTACCTCATCAGTACAGGGTAATCCTATTTTTAAGAAAGTGACTAATTTTAGAGCTAAAAAATTGCACTTTAATTTCTCTTTGCTTGCTTTTTCATGTGACTTCTCCATGTCCTCTGTATACTTATCTGTTGATCTTTTGACCAAGGTCCTTCGTATGTATGAAAGATCCTTATCATTTTTGTGATATTTGTTGTATTTTATTTGCTCATTTCTGGTACTGTTTATTTTTAAATGCATAAATTATAAGTTTATTGATCATTTTCTTTTACTTTTTTTCATTCTTTTTGGATACCAATTAGATATTAGTCACCTATATATTTTTAGTTTTGTTTTAATCAATTAACTTCTTCTATCTAACTTTTCAATCCATCTACAATTTACTTTGAAATGCTTCTAAAATGGAGTTTGAAATAGAATTTTTTCCCAAACGGTTGATTTTTTACAGATTTGCTGATGGAACAGATCTTTATTTCTCTACTGATATGAACTCTTTTATCAGGAACTGAAATTATATATCTGTGTGTGTGCGTGCATGTGTGTATGTGTGTGTGTGTGTGTGTGTGTGTCTGGATTGAGTTTGTATATTATGTTTTGTTGAGTCACCTTGTCAATTCTTAGACCACTATGCCCTGGCTGATGCATGTTACTTTATCAATTAATGTTTTAAACCATGAAAGAGCTAGTACCCTCTCATTACTTTAAAACATGTTCTTGCTTATTCTCAGTTTTTTTTATTTTAAAGAGAATAAAATAAAACAATAAAATGAAAACAAAACAAAACAATGAGAATAATCTTGGACTTCAAAATCAAGACAGTAGGAAATCAACAATAGTTACTATATTGCACATTGTTATCCTCTAAATAGTTGCTCAGATGACCAGATACCGGCATGCAAAGTTAATGAAAATATAACCCCTAAGTTGTTTCCTTACTTCACTTGATATCATTTCAGAAATTTCAGGTATGTGGTGTCTAATTTGTTCTATGTCTATGTCTTCTGGACTTGTTCTGGGTGAGATATAGGTATGCAGAATTAATCAAACAATATAAACACTAAGTTATTTCTTTACTTCAGTTGCTATCATTTCAGAAATTTCTGGAGTGTGACTTCTAATTTCTTTTGTGTCTATGTCTCCTGGACTTGTTCTGGGTGGGTGGGGGTCTGAGATTGCATCTTGCTTCTTCGTTTTGACATTTTCCTGTGTTCCTCTGAATCAGTCAGTTGCTGAGTTCCGGATACTTCCTGCATTGGCTGCCCATCCTGTGGTGCAGGAGATTAGGCTAGGAACCTGGATTCCTCCAGTCTGAGGTTCCTAAGGGGGCAGAGAAGTGTGGGGTGGCAGCTCACTGATGCTCCCCCGATGGCAGCAGGGCCTCAGGGTGTGGCTTCTTCTCTTTCAGCTGGCTGTGGTGGGCTTTCTCAGAGATTTATTTTTAAAGGTGAACTTTATAATTATTTTGCCAAGGTTAAAGAAAGTTTCACTGGAATTTTCATTTACACTGCCATGAAAATAAAGACTAACACAATAAGAAAAGCAAAGGTTACTTATTCTGAGTTTGCTATGTAGCAAGAGAGTCATCCACCCATCCACCCTCACCTGTGCTTTGGCAGTGACACTCATGCAGCCAGAGGAGTGGGAATCTTTATGGTTGAGGAAGAGGAAGGCTTCAGGTGTATCCAGGTGGAGGTTATTAGCATGGAGAAGCTGAGGGCAGCCTACCAGAGGAGAAGAAGCCTATGTGATTGGTTGGGGGTACATATTTGTTTTTCTGTGGTCCTACATTGGAAGCAGAGACAAGAATTACAGAAGGTGCTAGTTTGTTAATCAAGTCTCAGTGATTGGGGTCACTTGTTAGGATTAACTTCTTAGATTTTGCTAGAAATACTATGGTTTCTGGGGTGGTTGTTGGTCATAGGCCCCACAACCTATATAGTGTCTGGTTTTGATATAGGGTCTGGTGATTGTTTGTATGTCCAGTCCTTTGTTTTATTAAAACCATGAATTAACTTGCAAACTGGTATCTTAACCCTATTCAATTTTGCAATCTATGAAATAACTTGATTTGTTCACATATTCAATAGAATTTTAAGCATTTTTCTCATGGACCACTTGTGCTGCTTTAAAAAATGATTTACAGATATTGAGTAGTTTTTGTAACTTTTGTACATGGGCTATTCTATTATTCTGCATTTTTAACCACTAAATAAATGACATATAATAAAGCTTCTTTAAAAATTCTTTTTCTGATATTCAGATAATTTGCCAAACTCCTGAATTTTCTAGGCATACAAGCATATCTTTCCTTTTTTGTTTTTGTTTTGTGTTTCAGATCCTGTTTCATTGCAAAGAAAGTCTGGACAATGTCAGTCATAGTGATCATAATGGAAATTCTCTTTTTGATTTCAATTTTAGATGGGATGGCTTTAGAAACTATGTGGTACCAATTAGGATGATGATGGTGAAAATTTGAGTATATTTTTCATCATATTGAGGATAAAGGATCTTGTAAATAAAGTATCCTTTTGTGGCTCCTGGGAAGATGGCAGAGCAGCAAGCAGCAGAGAAAATAGCATTTCTGAGAGTCACCGTCCAGATGCTGGAATACAGCATTGTGAGGAAGACAAGAAGTAAGGAAGTAGGTCCCCTGGACCCAGGCAGAATCTGAAGTGTGAGTTGAAGCCCACAGAGAGAGTAAAAGGAAAAACTTCAGTGAAGAAGAAGGTGGTAGCTGGCAGCACCTTGGCCCAGAGCTGGACTCACTGTGTGAGAGGAGCTGTTGGAACCTGGGGACTCATGGTCACAGTGACAGTGATGGCTGGTGACCCTGGAGCCCTCTGAAGAGAGATGTGGCAGTGGAGGGGAGTGGTGGATCTGGAAGACTGCACTGGCTGGCAGTGAGTGCAGAGGACTCAGTCCTCCTGTAAGAGAGAGTGATTGACTGGGAGCCATTTTGGAGTCAGATAGGTAAGTCCAGAACCAGAACTGCTGCTAGCTTCCTCCAGTAGCTCCTAGCTGGTTGAAGACCTGTGGAAATTGCTTGGACTGTGGTGAGCCCATTGAGTCTGGTCTTGGGGCAGGCCTGCTAAGGTTATCTACTACTCCTCCATAAAACAACTGCTGGCTTGCTGGGATAGAGTGGCACAATTTGGAACATTGTCTCCACAGGCTGTCTACTAGTGAACCCAGAGAGAATCCTGGAAGTGGATTGTTTGTTTTTTCTTTTCTTGTTTGTTTTCTTTTGTTTTACTCAGTTTACTTTTTATTTCTTTTTCTTTCTCATTTTTTTTTTATGAGTGTGAGAGTAGTTCCTAGCCTCTTTGTGGGTGTGGTTCTGTTCTGTTCTTCCTTTTATCTCTTCCACCTCTCTTTTCTTTCAGTCTTCTGCACCAGTTTTCCCAAGTTGGTGGAATCCATCTTTGTCCTCCAACCTTACTTGTAATCTCTTTCTCTTTTTCCACTTCTCTATTTTCCCCTTAATCCATTTTAAATTTTAACCCCAAAGGCAAAATTAACACATTATGGACTTACATATTGCATATAGTTATCTGGTTGGTTTTACATTTTGTTATATAATCACAAATCTAGCTCATACACTTAAAAGTTACAAATTAAGGGTTAGCTCAGTTTGTTGTTTTATAGGCTGTGTTTGATGC
>RJWT010054083.1:0-10335 GCA_004365215.1 Cuniculus paca | reverse complement strand
TTGGGATTATACTAATTTGGTTATTTTTTTAAATTATTTTTACAGAACTTCAGAGTTTGCCTTGAGTCTCAGATGAGAGCTATTTTTTTTTTTAGAAGACGTGATGAAACTGTTGCAACTGTGGGAAGGAAATACTGAAATTCTGGTAGTATGTGAAACACTTGTGTCATGTGAGGTAGAATTAAGAACTTGCTGTTGTCTTTATTTGGAGATTATGTGTGATTTCAGAAGATGTGTTTCAGTGGCAAGTTGACAAGGATTGAACGGTGTCCGTAAATCCTGATTTGTCAACTTACTTGGATTAGGAGATGCCTACCAGAGAGGTAAACTGCACGCTACTGTATCTCTGGGTGGGTGGTGGAGGCAGGACCAGGGTGCCTCATCGAGTTCCCAGCTGCATCCCCTTCAGCATTCCTCCTCTACTCTGCTCCATGGCCACAAAGATTTAAGTATTTTCTTTCTACAAATGACTCAAAATTTCACCAAATCTTTCTGCCGTGATATGTCTGTCTGCCTTGGAGTTGATTTAACATGGACTGAAACCTTTAAAAAAAGTAAATGTCTCTTTTAAAATGGAGATGTTGAATATTGTGTCTCAGCAGTGGGAAAACTGACCAATGCAAAGACTACATTATTTCATTTCATTCTCATGGAACAAGTTAATTTAGTGATTTATTCTGATACTAAATCTACTACAAACATTTCATAGTATATAGTTGCAGAATAGAGAACAATCATTTGGCTTGCTCATAAAACCACACCTGAGTGAGTTTACAACCTCTGATGATGTAATTTTGAATCAGAGAAGATTTTATACAATTCACCAGTGAAATCAGCATCTAGTAGAAAACAAAATGATGTAAAATCTCAAGCATAAAAGGCAAGTGTACAGAGAGTTCATTTATCAAATAGCACCTATGCAATTGCTGCTGTTTATATATGCATAATTGTAATAGGGCATTCAAAAACAGAAAGAAGGATTTTCACATAATAATTTTAACTCATGCATATTAAATATTAAAGATTATAGAAACCTAAGACATGATACAGACTTTGTAGAATTTTTAATGAGTAGTGACTGGGTTGACCTACACAGAGATAAATGAAAAAGAAAAGAAGAAAGAAAGAAAGAAAGAAAGAAAGAAAGAAAGAAAGAAAGAAAGAAAGAAAGAAAGAAAGAAAGAGGAGAAAAGGAAAGAGAGAGAAAGGAAAGAAGGAAGGAAGGAAGGAAAGAAAAAATAAAAAATACTCTAAAGTAAATCTTCCAAAAGAAAAGTAATTCTAATATTATTTAACAGGCTTCTTAAGGTATTGCCCCTGTATTTTAAAGCTTTCCTTGCATGTATATAAATTGCCAGAGCAAAGAAAGTATCTGTGTTTAACACACTGTTGGCATTAGGCTTTATTTACTTGACAATTTACTTAACATGTAAAAATTGTATAAATTATTGCAGTCATACTCTACAAACCAGTCTCTAGAGTCTTAGACCTCTTAAAAAATAAGTTGTGAATTGTCCTTTTGTATCAGGAACATCAGGCAACATAAGGATTTCTTTCGAGTGTAAGTACTTCAGAATTCCTGGTGTCAAGAGGCAGCTACAGGCCTCAGGAGCCAAGTCCTTCTCTCTTGAAGAAGTTTCTGTGCATGTGCATTAGGTGCTTACCTGCTCTTGAATGCAGCCTATTATAGGGTCCACAAAGAGTAGATCAGTGAAAAAGAATTTCTTACAAAAATAGGCATTATCCCAGGAGCCAGGTTTAGGCAGGGAGTAACAGAAAGATAATACAGAGAGGTTGTGACCTTCATTCTTCATCTCCTTACAAGTAGATGGCTTGCTCTTGATACAAATCCTTCTGACTAAAATACAGACTTTATAAAAAAAATTGAAAACACGACTTTGGCCAAGGGGCAGGCAAAGGGGTTTTCCTGCAAATCAGAACCCTGATTACACAGAGGGTGTCAGCTCTTTGTTCAAAACAGAATTTATTTTGTGTAATTTACTCATGGAAACTTCTTTCAAGCCCACATCAATTCACTCTGTGAGGTCATGAAGAAATTAAAAACACTTTAGCATCAAGAAAGTACAGTACAAATTGGATCCTAAAACTTTCCGAGTATTTCAGTCATTATATCGTTATATGCATTCATTCTTATTTGACTTACATATTAAAATTCTGAAGTGGCTAGCTAAATACATGTAACAAAGTAAGCACTCTAATTTCAGTAGCATCCCAATTATTACATAAAAATAATTTATATATTTCTTACCTTGTTCATTTTCTTCTTAACTATTTCATTAGTTATTTTATGTATGCAATTTAACTCACTTTCATACTAACCTTTTCTTAATTCAGCTCTCCGTGACTTAAGTTCAATCAATGGGAAGCAATTCACACAAATCATAAAAAGAAAAATGAGAATTACGACCTCTCCAATTTTAGTCCAATTCATGAAATGGCATATTTACTTCAAGGTTGACTGCACATGTTAAAAACTAATAAGCCCTCACCAAGTTATAATCTACAGGAATTCAATGAGTGCCTACATTTTTTTTGAAATAAATCTGAGGATTCTCATTCATTTTATATGACATATCCACAAAATATTTTACAGCATACTGTGTAGCATTTTACTATACAGTATAATATATGCTATTATACAATGTAATGTGGTATAGTATATTTACTATTCAGTTTTTGTTTTATTTTTCATTGCTGGGCATTGAACCCTATGCTTCTACTACTAAGTCGCACCTTCAGCTCCTACAGCATGTATTTAAAGGAATTAATAATTGGTTTATATTTCACAATTGTCTTTATATCTAAGCTAAGTTTTCTAAAATCTATTTCTTCTTGGGGTTTCCAGATAATTATAACAGTTAACCTCCTGGTGCCTTACTATGGATCTGAAATTGTTCCTTGTACTTTCAAAAACACAAATCTTGTAACTATTCTGCTAATTTTCACTTGTCTCTTGTGTGAGAAAGAATAATCCTAACACATTATAAAAGATGATCTTGAATGACAATTCTAAGAACTGAAGAATTTGGACAGCGTGAGATGCAAAACATAATAGAGGCCTGTTATGTAGCTTAAAAATGGCAAACTAAATAACTTTGGTATCCCAACTTCATTCCTCTTTATGGTAGATAATCTGCTACTTGGGGAGAAAGCCCAGTGTGGAGGCCAACTTGGAGCCTATGTTTGCTGATGCTCAGGTAAGGGTTACAGAGTTTGATAGAAGAAGCCTGAAACAACCACGGCGCATGAGAGCAGAGAGGGAATTAGGTGTAAATCTAGGGGCAGCAGTTATTATACTGAGTGCACTGAGCAAGTCACTGAAAACTACAGTTTCTACTCTCTTGTATAATGAATATTTATTCCAGACCTGAGATGGAGATCACTTGCTCATTACTATCCTGACTGGCCTTTCCATACCTTAGATTAATCTCTCTTCATCACAACTTGTAAAACCAATGTGAAATAATTCAAATATGGAATATATAGTAACGCTAATTTTCCCTTTTAAATTTCTATGAATACTTACTCCTAATGGCTCCCTCACAATTTCAGTAATCAGTAGAAATGATTTAAGTTAAAATATCTTTGGCTAAACAGTAACAGCTACAGCTTCTGTGGTTATTTATTGCATGAATTGCTTCCAGCCACTTACCCTGTTTTGCTCCCCACAGTAAAGTTAATTCGTTCTGGTAGTAGCAGAAAAAAGCAGTTGTCTTATAATAGCAGCTGCTTTGTTGGCAAAGAATTGCTTTAACTCATCCTCCAAGTTATGGAATTCATTACAAGTAAATTCTGTTCTTAAGTGGTGCAGTTTACTTATTACCCATGTTCATGGGTCTATGAATCTGTAAGGGGTGATCAAATATATGATGAATGTTTAAATTTTTAAAAAATACTACAGTAAAAGACACATTGCCACTAATCCACCTGAAAATGTTCCTATCACTTCTAATATACTTATCCCATAGTTCTTACCATTTTCTGAAGCAGTTCTGGAAGTCCTTTTTCATGAGTGTCTTTGTGCGATGTGATAAAAATATGGGAAATGCTGTTTCCAAATGCTATCCAAAGGGAAGGAAGGGTCTTTAAAATATTTTGATTGTCCTTATCCACCTTATTCACTAGATCTAGAACCACACAATTTATGACTCTACCCCAAAGTAAAAAAGACTATGAAAGATGAACAGTCTGAATCAATCTGGAACATCCAAGGCAGTCAGAGCAGCACAACTAAACACTCACAACAGAAGACTTTCAGAACCGCTTTGGAAAGTGCCAAGAATAAGGGATAGATGTGTTTGAGGAGAGGGAGAATATTTTGAAAGGATTAATGACAAAATGTCTTTTACTGTAATAAGTTACATTTAATTCAGTCATTGTATTTTTGGATCATGCCTCATGTATATGTATCTTCAATATCATTATTTAATGTATGCAATGTCACATACACTTGCAGATACTTACACACATGTATTACTCAACAGTATAGCTATTGCTCATATGTATAGGTAATAATTTCACTTAAAACAAACTGACATTGTTAACACCTCGTATATGGCACTAATTTGAGAAATCATTTTCAAAAAGGTTGAACAAATTCCAATTTGCAATACCGTGTAGGCTCATATGTTAAGGGTTATCGGTTTTTATTCTTTTTTTTTTTAACAAGTGGTGCTTTGACACCTTTATTTAAGGTCAGGCTGTGAAAAATGTTAAAGTGGCTCATAAGACTTGAATATTCACTTGGCACACAGATACAAACATGCCAATCTTTGTTTTCCTGTAAGTTACTGGTGTGGCTGAGAGTTCTCATTAACAGAAAAATTTTGTGACTGAAGTCTGTTGCCAGTTTATCAAAGCACCTGTCTGCTTCTGCAACACATATGGCATTCAACCTAAAATGCTGAATGGTATCACTCTGTGAATAGGGTTTGGGACTGAAATATATGCCAAAGTTCTGTTCCTTCTGAAATTAGATTACCAGCTCGAAGTACGTTATTCATGTCTAAAGGGTCTTCATGAGAAGTTGATAACCCATAGACTGGGTGCGATCAGTCTTTCCTTATCACAGTGTGAGTCTTTCTCTACTCTTCCCTTCCTGTAGTCTATGCTGTCCCTCACCTGAGTTAATGCAAGACTGTTGCGTGAAATAGGAAGAAACTGTTCAAAAGGACAGAGGAATGGTGAGATGGTGTGGAAAAGAAAAAATGAGAACAAATGGATAAAATGGAAGTAAAGCTTTGTAAACAAGGAGGAGCAAAGCTTTGTAAACAAGGGTTGAAGGGAGGGGAGGAGAATGGGGAAAAAAAAGAGAAAATGAGATATACACGTACAAGTTCCCTATGATGAATCTGAGCATCATTTATATCTAAATTGTACCAATAAACTTCATTTTAAAAAAGAAAAGTGCTTTGATTGATGTGCCACAATCGGAGGCTTGTCTCTTTCACAATATGTTTTCTACGTCATGTTCAAATCTGATCAGTGTGATCTCTTTCCATGAAAGCATTCCTTGGTTGCCCAAAGGCCTCAGGATAAAGTTTAAAATTATTAACATGACAGAGATGACCCCTGATGTTTTGTCTTGTTGATCCTTTGCCTTGTTCCAGTCAGACTGAGACAACTCACAGTTCCCAGAATTTGTTTTGTATGTTTTTGCCTTTGAGTCTCTGCATGTTCCATGGATCTGCTCCAACTGTGAGCCTTCTTCCTTCAACCTCTCCAACTACCTCTCAGGATGAGTGCTTAATTTCTTCTCTCTGAGGTGTCAATGCACTCATGATTTGTTCTAAGAATTTTTTCTTGATACCTTCCAAGAGCTGATGAGATGCCCTGTATGGTATCCTAAACCTCGTACTTATCTATTTGTAGGACTTGCCATACTATGTTCAAATTTCTGGGTTGTTTGTCTCTTTGGTAAAATTTTCTTATAAATTCCTTGAATGTAAGGATTATATCTAACTATCTAGCAAAATACCTGGCACTTAATAGATGTGTAACAAATGTTTTTAAATGAATGAACAAAAATAATCAGAGCTAGTTAGGACACACTTCAGATGTCTGTGATACGTACTTATTAATTTCAATGACAAACAAAAATTTTATTCTAAAGTGAGAAAATATGCCCTACTCAAAATATATCCTTTTCAATAAATGAGTAATAAAAACATCACCAAAGTCTCTACAGTACATTATAAGAATTGTTATGATCTCTCTTCTTTATAAAAATTTCAAACCCATTTTCATTTGAAGTATTTGCTATTCAATTATTCCAACAATAAAAGGATAAATAATAATATAGAAACCTTTCTTGCTTCTACTTCAAGGAAAGCAAATAATGACAGTCACCCATAATCCTAATTTTTGTTGATTGTTCATTTATATGTTCAGTGATGAATGGTTGCTATCAACAAGGACTTTAGCTAGGACTTTAGCTGGAGTCTTCAACCAAACCACATATGCATGACTTCTCCATGTGAACTGGGCTTCCTGAAAGTGAGGTGGCCAAGTTCCAAGAATTAGCCAAGAGCGCAGTTGCAGCTGCACGGTCATTCCTAACTTAGACTCAGAAGTGAGAAATGTCATTCACCCTCCACTTCTTCTACAAAGAAGCATGCATGGCCAACTCGTATTTATGGGGCTAAAATTAGACTCCATATCACTTACAGCCAGGAAGGTCAAAAATCTTGTGGCATATTTTAGAATCACCTAGTGATTTACCTAGTCTTTAGTTTACAAACATTCTTCTTGGTATACTTCTTCACTTACCTGATTCACTATAAGTAAGCTTCTTGCTAGTCTGTTGTCCAGTCTTAGTATTGTATTTCTTTCAGTGAAGCTTTGGACTGGTAGCTTCCCAGGAAGCATGCTGTGCATGTACATGAGCACTATGATCTACAGCAGTACACCCATGGATTAGGAACGTGCTTGTGGCAGGCCTCAAAGCATGTGCCACCGTGTACTTACATGATGGGCAGCCTGCAGACACTGCATTAGGAACTCCTTATTGGTTACCAGAAATTGCTGTTTTCTTTTCCTTATGAGAATGATTATCTTTTACAGAAAAACTTTAAAATATTATATCTAGTTGAGACTATAATTATTCTTTATTAGGCAATAGCTTACTTTTTCTGAATCAAAAGAATTAGATTCTTTTTTAATATATAGCACAATTTAAACCTAGTTTAATTTATAATAGCTTATTTAAAATATAGCACAACTTATAATAGCTACCTCTTGGAAACTGTCCATATACCCCTCAAGAGAAAAATGGATAAAGAAAATATCATAGTTACATATACAATGGAGTACTACTCTGTCATGAAAAATGATAAACTTGAGACATGTTTAGGTAAATGAATGCATCTCAATCTTAAGTGAAATAAAAAATGAATGTATCTCAATCTTAAGTGAAACAGTAATCTTAAGTGAAATAAATCAGACACATGGGTTAAATATAGCATTATTTCTTTTCTGTGAGTGCCCTTAAATGTGAATAAGAACCAGAATGGAGGAAAAATATTGGGAAACAGGAAGAATTTAGTCAAATGGGAAGGGGGACAAGAGAGAGGAGGAGGGGAAAACAAAGGAAAGGAAAAAAGGATTAAAAAAAGAGAATGAAAGGTACAAATCAAAATAGAACTTTTGTAAGTGGGGAGAGGAAAAAAAAAGAATTGACATACACTATGTACAGGTACAAATTCCCCATGATGAATGTGATCATTATGTACTGCAAACATGTGTCAATAAAAAATAAAGATTAAAAGATAGAGGTTAGATTAAAAAATATGTATCAGGACTGACATGAGGAAATGTTTTAAAAATAGGTATTGATGACAGTTACAATATGTTTCATATAATTAATGCCACTGAATTATATACTTAAAATGATATAAATGGCAAGTCATCTATAAATGTCTATATACTGTATACCAGCAAAAAAATTTTAATTAATAATGTTACCAAAACCACTGAATTGTATGCTTTAAATAAGTGCATTGTATAGTATGCAAATTATTTCTCAATAAAACTGTTTAAACATTTTCAGAAAACATAGTTTTTGTTTCCATAATTCTAGGTAAAAGGATTAAGACTCATTTTCTATTTGACATTAAAAGAAACAAGACCATATATTGTGCAACCAAATTCCATAACAGTAATACATGGCTTCCTGGATCTCTAAGAACTAGTTTTAATTATCCTATTATTTGAGTACATCATGTCAGTTTTTAATAACTAGAGATTTTTGTTTGACCTTTTATGTCTTTGTTCATTTGTTACTATGTGTTATCAAATTTTTCTAAGCCAAAAAAATGACTTAACCATGTCTATATTTACACTAAATGAGCAGTCAGTATATACCTGAAGTAGGAATATACTGCTTAACCTAAAAGACAAGAATAGTTAAATCAGACAATAAATAGTTAAAGTTGATTTATTCAGAAATTATTTTCGATCCTCCTCTCTAATTTCTCATGACACATTATTGAAATTTTTGGCTCCCAAGTGAAAATGTAGGCATTCGTTTTCAGCAAATGCACATAATATATATGGATAAAGAATAAAAAATATAAAAACATGTGGATGTGGAATGTTGTGTTGTGATTTGTTTTCACTTTAGGATGGGTCAAAGAACAAAAAACATTGCTCAGTAGACCCTCGTCCCTTCACTGCAGCTATGGACAAACTACTACAGCAAATGAGCTCTCGCTATGAATCACCAAACCACATTTCTCAGCACTCTGTTCTAATTCTGCTCCAGTCCATTTCTCCCCAAACCATCCCATCAGGATCATTTGTCCTTTGGACTTCCTTCAGCTTGAGTTCAACTTGTTAATGGAGAGAAAAAGTTGAACTGAACTGATTAACCTGAACAGGCTGTATCTTCACTTATTCTTGCCTATTCAGAATATAGGAAAACCCCAACATTCAGATTCATACCCTGTAATAAATACCTATGGCCCCAAGTTGAGTCACTAGAAAGCAAGCAGCTAAACCAGTGAAAGACATATAAAGCAATAATAATAAAGAAAAAAGTAATACCCAGAGAAAGTATGCTAGTATGAACTACCTAAAAACAACTTTTGAAGTAGATAGTCAAGAAATACATGTTATCTAAATAACATGCCGTATTTCAGTGTTTAGGGGCCATCTCGTTTGCTTAGTATTTAATCATATCTCTTTTAGTAATGATCTTAATATGGCTCCAAGCACCTTTTTTGAATTATGAAAAATAAAATATACTATAGGCCTCATGGCCCAGAAGGGTAGGCAAAGTAATCTGCTGTACATATCCCACGTCTCAGTGATTCCCTAATTAATAACCTAATGTCGGGAAACTGCAGATGTGGGACAAACATCTCTTGAGTTTGGGAAAATAATTTCTTCCCCATCTTCAGTCACAGTTGATGATATCCTCAATTTGCCTTAATAAACACGACTCCTCAATCTTACGCTGTCATATGAGGTGCATCCTCTACATAAAAGGTAACTGCAATTTCCCTGTTTGCCACTTTTATGAAATGAAAAGGTACATGCTGATGAAGTCCCCAAAATAAAGGTAAAAGCATTTTTCCTATGAGAAATTAAATGACAAGAGTTATACAAGTCAAATCTGTGTTTCTGAAATTTAAAGGAAAACATTATGTGGTCAGTCACTAGGGTTTTTACACTAGGTTCACAATGGAAAAAGAAAGAGAAACCAAAGTTTCTAAGTTCCTCTTATTAGTGTTTCCCAAAGAAACTATAGAATCTGGGAGTGGCTTCTTGGGCTTATCAGACCTATTTTCCTTTCATTACAAATATTTGACACCCTATCTACAATTTTGAAATGAATTCATAGAAAATATAATCTCCCTGTATATGCAATTTCAAAAGATCAGTGCAAAGCTATGACAAGTAAAATGGAAATAAGAAGGGTGTAATTCATCATAAGATAATGTATAGTTCACAGGCAAATGCTTGAAAACTGCTGTAGAATGAAAAAAGAAGTGGTTATATGTTTGTATCCATTAGAAATACCTTAAGTGAAAGAGCTACAAAAGCCCACTGATTTCAGGTTGCTTTTATTGGCCATTCAAATTCCATTATGACAAAAACATTAGTAATTCAATTTTCTGTTATGCAATAAACAATTCTTTTAAAGTTCTAAATAAAATAAAAATGCAATCTTCTTCAGCGTTACACAATATTTACAATCCAGGTAGATTCAGTATGTATTATGATCAAGCAAAAATATTACCTTGTGTTTATATGCATGAAGAGCTATATTCTAGACTCGAGAGTATTAGATTTTGGAAATATAAAAATATCCGA
>RJWT010054082.1:0-10329 GCA_004365215.1 Cuniculus paca | reverse complement strand
AGCTGCTTAATTTTTGATGGGGGCATTATGCTGATTGGAGACAAAGGAATTTCCAAGGAAAGGATTTGGGCCCTGAGAAAAACATTCCAGCGCTACTCCCTGTAGAAATACACATTGGGATCATCTGTGCTGGTAAGTGACATGGGAGGCAGTTTTTTTTTTTTCCTTAGTTTTTCCTTTTTTTCTCATTCTCAGTTGGACCTCAGGTGCTGATGGGCATTCATCATACTCTGCAGCTCACGTCTCGTCACATAGGTCTGTGACTGAGGGACTGTGAATTGATTGCCTCTTATGCCCATTCCCCTACTCCCTTGTCACTTTCTTTGTGGGTTTTAAGACACATCTCACTGTTTTATGTCACCTTACCAGATGTGGATTGGTGTTTCACATGGCTCTTTGTTTTTTCACTAAGTGCCATTCCTTCAAGGCCCATCCATGCTATGCTGCTTGCATCTACCTACCCCATTACTTCTAACGCAACCTGCAGCTCTGCCTGGCTTGCTTGTCCACTCCCCAGCAGTGGACAGAGAGACTGCCTTTGCGAGGCTGTTTCAAAGGAACTAGGATGCTACATCAGGTCAAATAGTTTTATATATAAATGCAATTTTATGTATTTGCAAATGTGGAGAACGAGCAGCATGCATCACAATTACTGTTGTAATTGACCAGAGAAACGTGGAGCTTCACCCTCTGTTGGGTGCATTCTGCCTGACCTGACCGAGTGGAGTGACAGAGGCGTGAGCGTGGGAATCGCCAGGCACGGTCTTGCTCTGCTCACTTAACACCTATGAGTGGTAGACTCATGCATTTTAAACAAAGTTGACCATTCCATGATAACCTTTCGAGGTCATTTCTCTGGACTGAGCCCATTCAAAAACTGTGCTCAAAAAATAGATTCTGTCTGAGTCCTGTCATATTCAGGGTCAAGGCACTGGCATTGCAGTAAACCACAGATCTGGTTATGTCATCCAGGAGGAATGTCTGCTGTGAACCAGGCCACAGAAAGCTGCATCACTGCTGAAGCTTCTCATCCTTTATCTCTGTCTCTGTCTCTGTCTCTGTCTCTGTCTCTGTCTCTCTCCCCTGATTCTCCCCCCCACCCCAGGAGGCATGACTCTCAAGCAAGGTAACTAACAATTTAGCATTTGAAATCTGATATGGGAAATCAGAACCAATATGAGTCTTTTGGTCTGTTGGATATTTATATTGAGCTAAAAATATCAGAAACCAAAGGAGATAATGTTTTATAAATGACGAGAGGTATTTAAGTAGCCAGTAATATCATTTTAATGCATTTAATTTTTCAAACTATGCCACAGCCTCCAAGATGGCTGAGAATGGTTTTGGCACTTAGAATGCAGCCTGCAAGTCTCCCATATGTTGGCTGTAACTGAACCAAAAGCTGGATAAGAAAATAAAAGGTTGGGGGTGGAAGAGAATACTTAGCTTAATGTATTTGTTTTTATCCCCCAAATGGCAGCTCTGAGCTTGGCAGGAAAGAAGGAAGGAAGGAGGGAAAAAAGGAAAAAAGGAAAGAAAAGAAGAAGAAAGGAAGAATGGAAGGAAGAAAAGGAGGAAAAGAAGAGAGGAAAACAAGAAGACAGAACGTCCATGTGAACATTTCAGTGGTAACCCTCAACCCGGCACAAGTAAGTAATTACTCCTTGTTGGCTGCTCTGTTTGTGTCTGGATACTGAGGGAAAACCCTTGGACTGATTGAATAAGACCCAAGTTTTTAAAATAGAATCTGCCATTCAAAGCCATATATCCTGGAGCAACAATTTTGTCTTTAAAAATCTTATTTCTTCTCATTTGCAAAATAAGTGTTATGACTATCTTCAAAGTGGGTTGTGCAGACAGGAGGCATGCCCTTAGAAACTTACACAAATGTGAAAGTCCCAAGATTTATCCTCAAGGAAGTTAATCAAATGGATCAATCAGAGGAACCAGCTTACTTGGTTTCTCAAAAATAATGGTGCCTACATGGTTTGAAAGCACCCCACCAAATGGAGGGGAGCCCACAATCCAGGGACTGTGCCCACTGACTCTATTTATATCTTTGGAGAATCCCCAGTGAAGGACTCGAGGGGACCCATGATCAGAGTAGACAGCACCTCCATCTTCATCTTTCTCAGTGGCCCAGATCCTGGAGCAAGATTGGAATGAATGGGCAGGACCGTAAGGTAAGGAGGTATCTCAGGATGGATTCTGTAGGTCAGTTCAGTTAGGTGCTGTACAGAATTTGAGGTGCTGCAAATCCAGTTTTGTTCTGTCTCATGTGCTTTCCAAATCAGAGTTCTCATTATGTATTAGAATTAAAGTAGCTGCATTTTTATTGACATTTGGGAAATTATACATAGATGAATTGCATTTTGAGTTGGATATTTCTTTTCATGAGTTGCAATGATTATCTACTTCAGTTTCTTTAAAAATTGGAAGATCAGCCTTTTGTGATGGCACATGCCTGTAATCTCAGCTAGTAGGGAGGTTGAGGTAGGAGGATCGTATGTTTAAGGCCATCCTGGGCAACGTAGTGACTTAGAGAGACCCTGTCTCAGAATAAGATTTAAAAAGGGCTGGAGATGTGGCTCAGCAGTAGACAGCTTGCCTGACATGGGTTCAATCCCCAACACTACAAAAAAATAAAAAATAAAAATAAAAAAGATCAGCATTTTACAATCCTCCATGCCCATTTCTTCCTATAGCAGGAAGCTGCACACGTCCTCTGTCCTCCCTGAATTCTTGCACACTTATTATCTCTTTGGCAGAAGTAGCATGATGAGTAGTACCCTACTCTTTAATTTTCAGTATTAAAGGAAAAAAAAAGTTTAGCTTAGATATATTACATATATATATGTTTGTAGTTTACAAACTCCTAGGTGTCTTGTCTTGCGAAGGTGACATTAGGTTCCATTCATGTAGGAACTATAGGTAGGTGCTGTTGGTACACAGAGTCTAAACTTCCTGTTAAAAGTGTCGCATTAACAGTTCTCTCAAAGTATTACTTACATCTTTACTTGACTTTGTAGATAGATGCTAATTACTTAGGATTATGAAAAGAATACATCCCCACTTTTGGAAATAAAAAAATAAACGTGAAAAGAAGAACATGAAAGATTTTCATAATATTATCTCACAGTGACCCCACTGATAACATCTTGGTATATGCTGCTTGTCTGCTTGGGGGTGACACAGTTGACTCTGCATGTGACTAAGAGCAGCCATCTCTCCCCATTTCTTTGTGATTTAGGGACTCAGAAGTTGCCAGCCACGCACATCCCATTTTGCTGGGCCAATCACTGCCTCATCATTGCTGACCCATTCCCGGTAATGGGACTTGAGCTGCATCTGCAGGCGGCTGCTGCTGGGGGAGAGAGTTGTAAAATATAAGATGTGAAAGAAAAATATGCTGAATGATTAAACTTTTTTAAAAAATGATAGTAAAAGGAACATTATCATTGACCTCCCTGAAAATACTCTCTTGCTTCAAACCCACTTATCCCGCTGCTCTTGCCACTTTCTGAAGCCATGCTGTCAGTCCTCCTTCATCAGTGTCTCCAGTGGCACTGTCGTGGTTGCCTTCATATTCTGAACTGATTTAACACATTTACATTTCAGGGTCATTTTGACTTTGGAGAAGAGCCAGAAGTCCCATGGGGTCAGGGCCAGTGTTAATGGAGATGAAGATACACCATACTGTTTTCACAAGGCTGCCTTTCTGTTGGATTATACTCAGCAGCAGCATTCGTCATACTTTTGATCACACTGTAAAGATAGAACAGAGGACTTCCGGAAAGTGCTTCAGAAAGTGGCAGGAACATTGAGACAAATATGTTCAAAGGAAGGGGAATATTCTGAGGGGGTTAATGGCACTGTGTCTTTTACTGTAATACATTTTAAAAATGAACATATTTTTGTATATTGTGATCACCCCTTGTGTAAGTATAGGGAAGAGGCTCTTTCACTGGATGTGGCTCTGTCTGCATCTTCAGGTTAAAAAGGGAGAAACACCAGCACACAGAAAGTGGTAAAGTGGAGAAATGACAGCACATCTGTTCCTGAGGAGCCAACCTATTTACCTGCTCCGAAGTGCCATTCTCTGGGCTTCCGTTATCTGAGGCAACAAGTGGCCTTCTCATTAAAATCACTTGTAGTGTTGTGTTCTGTGTTACTTGCAGCTAAAATCACCCTACGTTACCTTGTTGTCTTTCCACCACTCCAATATACTATACCTTATACACACTTTTCATGTCATAAAGTATTCTTCAAAAGCAAAGGTCGCAAAATTGGGATTGTCGGTTTACTTGTGTCTCATTCCTACAGGGCTCTGAGTCTTTTGAATGCAGAGAAAGTATTTTTCTTTCTATGATGTTTTCTCCCTACAAACTCAGACCCTAGCAATGTCTGGCACAATAAAGATGTTAAGACTTTGTGGATGAGGCAACTGGAGACTGACAGTATTGTGGCCAAAAGCCACTCTAGCTGTAGGTGACAGTTACTTATTGAGCATGACCTATGGTGCTTAGCTATCTTCTAGAGAGCTGCGCTTATCAAAGTCACACTTGAGTCTGCATTTGCTGAAGGTAGATGTTAGGAAAGAGATTCTAACATGCTACTTTGACACTGTCTCGTGACAGAGCTCACAATTGCCAATCAGATGGCAATTATAAACTAAAAGTCCAGGGTCCTGGGGCAGGGGACTTCATTAGATGTGTCTACGTTGTGCTCATCCTGAAACTCATGCAATGATCCATACCTGACTGAAGAAAATATGCTTCATATAGCTAGGCTTAAGAATTTGTTTCTTTTAGGGAGATCTGAAGTATATTTTTCATTATTTTTTACTGCTGTTTTTTTGCTTTGTTTTTATGCAAGGGTATTCGTGCCTGGTTCGGATGAATGTGCTTCCAAATCACCCTTGCATCCCCCCAGTGATGAGCTGGTCAACATGTGCTTGCGCCATCAGCCCGGAAGCTCTGGAATATGCCCGGCCACATCTGCCTTCAGCTCAGCACTCCCTGGTTGTTTCACAAACACCGCCGGAATGCATGGTTAAAAAGCAAGGGGAAATTTCAGTTTGCACAAAAACCCAAGCTCTCCAGAAACTGAGTCTGTACTTTAGGCGGGCATGGAGCCAGGGAGGGGCAATGTAGGGGCAAAAGGGGGAAGGAGGAGGCAGAGTCCCCCTGGCCACCCTCCCTGGCTGCCCGGAGGAAATGCGCTAGCGGGAGCCAGGTGCTGGGGTAACACTGGCGTCATGGCGAGGGCCAGCCCGGGGTGTACTGTGGTTTGCTGATGTTTTTTCTTAACTGTTATCTCTGAATACAGAGTGGGTTTGAAAACACAATTTATCTTGTTAAATGGCACCAGAAAACTCTAATCCTTCTTTCATGGTGTCATGATGCATTCCAGAAAACATATTTTTACCCACGATACATAAGAAAAAAAGTACACATTTGAAGGTCTTTGTGTATTTACTGTGCCCTCTGTGAGAGTCAAATCCCTTCCAGACAGGGGCTGAGAAGGGCAGGGAGTCTGGGTAAGGAGCTCCCAACGCTTTGCCTGCGCTTCCCTACCAACCGAGGGCTAAGGAAAGGCCGATGGGCTAGAAAGTAAGAAACGTGGATTCTGGTCCGGGCCTTCTCTCTTGGCTGTGTGGCTTTGGGTAAGTTCTTGAACATCTCTGGGATACATTCTCCTTCTTGCAAAATAAAGAACTTATTAGGAGCCAGCATTTGGATCCAATAAAGCTATGATTGCGAGCCATCTAAATTCTCCACTGGAGATCACACCATTAAGAACCTGGGAGAAGGTGAGAAGGACCAACCCGGGCTACCCCAGTGCAGGAGCAGAGGAGGCAGCGAGAGTGCTGGTGGGGACGGGTCTCATTTTGGGAAAACACTGGCCTGAGTCACCTCATGCTCTAAACTCTGAGGTTCCGCTCCTTTCTATTTCACATCATCACTTGGCTCCCTGCTATGGACTTGGCTTGTCCCACACTGAAGCCACCATCTTTGCCCCAAAACCATCTCTCTCCCCCAGGCTGCAGGTAGCACATGTCTTCTTAGTCCTGGAGATTAAACCCCGGTACCCCCTTGACAGCCATGTGCTCTTCAGACCAGAGAGCCAGTGGAGGAGAAGGTAAAAGGACTAACAAACACATTGCCAGTGTACATGCTTCCAAATGAGTTCCAAAAATGGACAAAAAGGTCTTCCCTGATGGCAAACTGCATGACAGAGAGTTCTTGCCTGTCAGTGGGCCCTGACATTGGTGTAGGAGTCTGCCAGGTGGGCAATGTTTGCAGGTCTCATCTGGGGAGGTCAGGAGCTCAAAAACCAGTGTGAAGAGGGCAGTGAGTAAGAGACAGGGCGGCACAGCACAGGTTGAGAGGCTCCCAGGTCCTCCTGCCACGCAGGGAGTGGCTTTATTCTGGGGTTCATGATGGCAGCCAGCCTTTCACGTTGCCCTTTTATGTCATCTGTGTCAAGGCAGCCATCACATCTGGTTAAGATTTGTTCTGACCACGTTTCTGCCTCGCGTTATGTGTACTGTCTGAGCCGGACCTTTGCCCTAGGCTTAGGCTGTTTCCTAACCAGCTCGCCCACCTCCCCCCACAGACCTCACCCCAACATCTCTTCTCTCCAAGTCTGCCAACTGCACTTCATCCTCACCCTTTCATTCTGATGTGCCACTGCTTGGGGTCTCCTAGGCTTCCTGCTGCCCTTCCAATAATGAGCAACTTCCTCTTCCTTCACTGAGAGCTCTCACGGTCAGCACCACAGTGCCATTTGCCCTGTTCTGCATTCTGCCCATAATATTGTTCTCCACTCTGAGACAAGAAGCATCTTTGCAATAAGAACCCAGGCATCTCTGTGCAGTCACATTACAGGCACCATAACAGATGCCTCTGCCTCTCTCTGCCTCTTTCCTAACAGGACCCAGCATTTCCTTCTTGTTTCTCCATCTCCTTTATGGAAGGTATGACTTAGTGAGCCCATATCCTCCCTTTCCCGATCTATTGTCATTGCTTTTGGGGGAGAGTATGTGGAGTGACCCAAACTAGCCCTGTTGGAGTGCATTTTGGACTCTCAAATCCTGGCATCAAGGTGCTTTTCATTCCAATACATATGAATGTGAAGCCTGGAACTACTGCAACTACTTTGTCACCATGAGGTTTAGACAGAAGCCTGTGTTGTGGAAAGCAGAGTGAAGAAATGGAAAGGAACTAGATCCTTCCTTAAGAACACAGGACACCAAACTTTACAGTGTTGTAAGCCAACAAAACCCTTTTATTCAATTATGGCTTTCTGTTACTTGCAATTGAGGGCACCCTAACTGCCTAAACCAGTGATAGTGAAACTTTCAGGGACTGAGTGCATTGCTTGGTGGTGCTTGCTACTCCTTTCCAAGCATTCACAAGGTCCCCATGTGTGGTGTTATTGGATGCTTGGCTGCCAGGGTGATGCTGGGGTGGCTTGGCTCACATGCTGATAGAGAGGGCATGGTGCCATAGGTTCGCCACCACTGGCCCTAAGCCTATGCCAGGCAGTATTCCAGCAAAACTTTTGTTTTTATGGAGCTAACCTCCCATTACAGGGCTTGGATGAGCCAAAGCAGAAAGCAAGAATAAACCAGACAATCTTATTGATGACTTTTATGAAGAAAATAAAACAAAACAGAATGAGAGCAAAGGCTTGGGTGGAGGGAAGGTTCCTGAAGATTGGATGGCCAGGGAAGGCTTCTCTGAGCAGGTGATACCCACTGACAAACAAGAGCAGGCTATGGGCAAGGCAGGGGAAGAACATTGCAGGAAGAAGGAATCATCAGTACAAAGGGCCTGTGGCAGGAAACTGGTTGGTTTCCAGGAGCAGAAAGGTAGGCTGTGGCCTAGAAAGGGAGGAGGATGTATGAAACAATTGCGCTTATTCCTCTTTTCTTAATTTCATCTTACTTTTCCTATACTTTTAAAAACAAATTTCAAGGTCTTGCTTATGCCACATCTCCTGCTGGAATTTTCCTTCATTGTACCAAAGTTCCCTTCTCTTTTGGACCCTACCATCTTTGCACTTGCAACTAGAACTTGGGAAGCAGTTCCTATGTACTACCTTCTATGATTTTTCTCTCTTTTCCTTATGATTTTACTGCCTCTCCGCTGTTTTATTCCAGTCTTTGAGAACATTATGTTTTTTGATGTGTCCATCCTAAAAGCTTAATGCTGGGAAATTTAATTGCTGTGAAAACATACCACACTTCTGGATTCACTGTTTCCCTACCAGAATGCACTTGAAATATTAGACTGAATCATGTGGAAATGTAATTTTCTGTGAGTCAAAAATATCAAACATCAGCAATTTCATATGGTTTAACCCATATTATAACATCATGTAAAATTACAGTAGAGTCCAACTCAACTATGCCAATGCCTTGACCATGGTTCCAGAAAATTCTATTTGGAACCTGGCCTTCCAAGGAAATATTCCCTTATAAGGAAGCTACGCATCTTTGGTCAGCTGACTGGCTCCTGAATTAGCCATGGGCAACAAATTGTTACACCAAGAACAGAAAACCCCAGCACTGCACAATTTAGTGTTCATTTTAATGTAGGCTTGACTGCAGCATTTGGACTTGTGTGTGTCTAGCTTTCAGTGAGAGCGTTTGAGAAGAGGGAGGGAGTATGCGTGCCTATCTGACCTGGTCAAGAAGTTTCTGTTCACTTTCGGGGAGAAGCCTGCATTGCACCTAGGTATCCATCAGAGAGAGAGAGCCCTAGTCCTTACTGTAACGCTGGGAACATAATGGTGGAGGTGATTTTCCCTGTCTGCCTGGAACAAGGCAGTCTGGTGCCCCAGGATCTGCAGGGTCTCAGAAGCAGTCTTGGCCCTTCATGAGCTCAACCAGGAGTGGAGATGATTGTGACCTCCCCTCAGGCTAGTGGCCTCCTCTGCCCTCCTCAGTGGTGCACTGGCCACAGGGTTCTCTTCTGGTTTACGAGTCTGTGTTCTTTACGTCACACACTTCAGAAGTAATCGTTCATTTTCATTCATTTGAAGACATTGCTCACTCTTTGGATCTCAGTTTTCTTGCTTATAAAATGAAGATCTGAATTCAATGGTCTAAAAGGTCATTTTCAGCAAAAGGTCACAAGGTTGACCATTGACTTTCCACCGGTAAGGTGTTAATGCCCCTGTCTCTCTCTCTCTCTCTCTCTCTCACACACACACACACACACAGGCATGCACACACTTTCCATGGAACTGATTTTGATCACAGGTCCCTGTGTGCCAGTTCCATGTCAGTTTCTTTTTTAAAAGTGCAAATAAATCTTCATATAAGCAGTGCACATTTTGGGAACAACTTCATTACAGCTTAACCAAATTTCTTCAAGCATGCCAAAGGCACTACAAAGGACAACTTGAAAGTTCTAAAGGAAGCAGTTTGCACTGGGGAAAAAAATAGTAAAGAAATGTCTGAGTGATTTCTTAAGTAGTGAAATCCCCCTTTCTGCCCTTTTTTCTTGAGTTTTAGAAGCAGTCTAAATGAAACCTTACTCGACTTTCTACAAGAAAACATACCTTTAGGCAGAGAAACAGCATAGGAAATTTCATCCTAAAGAATTATTTTGGGAGAGGCGGTGGTGGCATGGGGTGGAGTTAGCCTGAAGATAGATGCTTCTAATTAAAATGCCCTCTCAACCAGAACTGCAGAATATACACTATAATCGTCACAATTCAGTTTAAATCTGGGGCAGAATGATAATTTTGTTAGTTCAGAAGTTTTTAAACTATGGCTCATAACTGCTGGAGAGTTTCCGATGATTTCTCAAGGTTTTGCAAGGCATGTGTATTTGCTGGGGGACCAGGGGAGTTGCAGTAAATGAATAAATAAGAAAGATTTCACAGTCTCAGGAAGTTTAAGTAGGTCTCACATGATCAGGAAGTGCTGGGGTTGTCTTTCTGGCTTTGCAGATGACAACGAATTCATAACATATGATAAGGGAGAAAGTTCGGAATGCTTTTCTTACGAACAGTGACGGGTTTGCTCATCTTCTCAGTTCACCTGCAGTGCAAGCTTGAGGGGTAAAAGCAGGTGTGGGAGCAGTAAAAGGTAAAAAGGGAAGGTTGACCAAGCCCTGCAAACTAACCGACAGAGCTACCCAGTCATAGACAGAGCAGACCATGCTCCTGTTAACCTATTCACAATATTGAGTGAGAACAATGTGCTAGGTTAGGTGCTGGGTGCAGTGGTAATGAGACAGAAGAAAGGGTAGGGTCAGAAGCTTGCATTCTTGCATATTTGTGGGTAAATATGCAGGCAGCCTGTTAATTAAA
>RJWT010054081.1:0-10334 GCA_004365215.1 Cuniculus paca | reverse complement strand
TCTCTCTGCAGGGGTAACTTTTGTCCTGATCCTGGGGAGGTGGTCAGATCTGTGAGAGAACATTCCAGGCAGAGCTCTGGAGGTGGCACAAGAGCTGGCAAGTTAGAGGAAGGGTGTCCAGGTGGATGCAAGTGGGCATGATGGAAAGGACACAAGGTACAGAGAAGCCATGCAAAGGGCCCGGTCACATGAGGAGCTATGCAGGGTGAGGGGCCTGGGTTTGCTTACAAAGCCGGGGGGAAGCTTGTGAGGAGGCCTTAAGCATGGGAGTGGCAGCAGTTGATTTTTTTTTTTTTTTTGTGGCACCGGGGATTGAACTCACGACCTTGCGCTTGCTGGGCAGGCGCTTAGACTGCTGAGCTAGATCCCCAGCCCTGTTTTTGAGACAGGGTCTCACTATGCCATTCAGGCTGGCCTTGAGCTCACTTTGTAGCCCAGGCTGGTCTCGAACTCACAACGATCCGCCTGTCTCAGCCTCCCGAGTGCTGGGATTACAGGTGTGAGCCACCACTCCCGGCCCAGCATTTGATTTTTAAATTAGAAAGCACTCCCACTGCAGAGTGGAGAAGAGCAGACTAAGAGTGGTCTCTGGAAGAGGCCTGGTGACCTGCTGGGACAAGCGGTGGCAGGAATGGAGAAACATGGATGATTCGAGGCAAACCTGATGGCAGAGACAGTCAGCCTTGGAGATGATGCAGGAAGAGACTGAGGGAGGGAAAGTAATAAGGCCCCACGTGTGGCGGTGCACACCTGTAATCCCAGCACTCCGGGAAGCTGAAGCAGAAGGATTAGAGCCCAGCCTGAACAACTCAGCAAGACCTTCTCCCAAAATTAAAAAACATCCCAATATTAAAAAAAAAATAAAAATAAAAAGGGATAGAAAAGTAGCTCAGTTCAAATGCCTGGGTTCAATTCCCAGCACTTCCCACACAGAAGAAAGAAAGAGGAAAAGAGAGAGAGAAAGAGAGAGAGAGACGATGACCTTTCAACTTAGACCTGAACTCTTCCGGAATCCTCTAGATTTTAATAGGCTATGCTACACTTACAGACAACCCCAGTATCTCAGTAGCTCACAAGACAGTTTTACTTTTCCCTTAGATTACGTGTCGGCTACAGATTACTTGTGGAATCTGTGTCACACAATTTTTTCATTCCAAGATCCATCCTGAAGGAACAGCCTCTATTTCAGATACATTTTTAAAACTAGGAGACATTGCTTCTTGGTCTTTTGGCTAAGATCATGTGTAGGACTAGGAGACACTGGAACTACATCATGTCCACTCGCAAGCCATTGGCTAAAGTGAGTCACATGGCCAAGTTTAGTGTCAAGGAGCAGGGCTCTCTGCATTTCTTGACCATTTGGGTGCAATAACAAAACTCACTGCAAGGCTTGGACTGCCAAGTGGACGCTGATGCTGTGGACCAAGATGGTAAAGACCAGAGCGGGGAGGGGAAGGAAAAGCGGGGAGCAGAATAATCACCCCTTCATCTTTTGTCATCTGAGATCCTAACAGGGGATTGGATCAAATGTTGATTGAAAGAGTGGGACATGGACCCTCCTGGATTGTCGTGTCTAAGAGACAGCATTCTGGTGGTTAGACTGTTTCAGAACAGGTGGACCAGGTATGCTAGGGATTCGAGGGCATCTGGGTCAACTTCCCCCCAGAAAATTCTGGTAACGTGAGTCCTTCTGCTTTGTTGGTCTACTCATTTCAGTCCAACTGCTGAGTTCCTGTGTTTAACCAGGGCCCCCTTCTTTGTCCTCCCTTCTCTGCAAGAGGCTCAGGTCTCTAGGACCTCTGGGGAGGTCAAGTGCTAGTTCTCTGCCTTTCTTTGCAGAGATCAAAAAATGGTTCCGTGGTTGAACAATGGCCCAACCATCTGCGAGATGTTAACTGCATAATGGAAAGGAACTCGAAGGGCTTTTAAAAACATGAAGAGAGATTTTTATTGTAGCTAATCATGATGGATGGTGAGTGTGGTCACATTTGAGACATAAATCTTCATGCCAACCCCAGGACTAAGAAGCCAATGAACTCCATAGTTCAGAAAGCCTTGTTCTCAATGACGGGCAAATAACATGGCAAAAGTCTGGAGACCTCACTGCATTAGGAGCAGATGCCGCCTTCCCAGTGGCCCTACCCACCCAGCCCTTGGCTCCTCCACTGGGAAAGTCACTCTGGCTGCCTCTGCTTGAGTGATGGCCTGACCTGATGCAGACCCCCTTGGCTTCTGGGAGTGGACAAGGAGGGAGGCTCCCAGCAGAACAGGATGGACAGAGTGGAGGATGCCCCGACTCTTCTCACATTCAATTAAAGAGAAGAACGAGTCAAAGATCAGAGTGAGCTGTCAACAGAAGAATTCATGTGTAATAGCTGCTTCTGTTAGCTATATTCATCCTTTCAGAGCCAGCTCAGCTCCTGTGAACTCGACCAAGGCTCTTCTTTCTTAAGGCTTGTTGACTCATCTGTCAAGGTTTCATGGTCTTCAGTGAAGAACCAAGAACACGATGAACTGAAGGTCAGAGTTTCTGGACTCAAATGTCAGCTCTACTACTCTGTGAGCCTGGGGGAGACACTTGATCTCTCTTGGTCTCAATTTTCTTATCCATGATCTGTTAAATGGATGCAATAGTAGCCAGGCTAACCAAAAGGGTTTGTACAAGGGGCATAAGATATCTCAAAGCGTGTCTCAAAGCACTTTGTAGAACTTCAGAATGTAGCATTTTTTATTCAGTAAGAATTTAAAAAACAACTCAAGAGATATCTATGGTATCTATTTTTTTCTAGATAAATAACGAACAAACAGAAAACAAAAAACAAGCAAGAAATGAGGAAAGTGGCTTGGCCTCTCTTTCAGAGTGTGCTTTTCTGGCTTCCTATACCCGCCTGCCACCTCCCTCCTTTTTATGCTTAAACCTCTGAAACTCAGCATTTTGGAATCTGAGAATGCTGTGGTCTGAATGTCTGTGTCTCTCCAAAATTCATATCCTCACTGAGGTGAAGATAATTGGAAGTGACTTTGGGAGGTGATTAAGTCACTAGGGTGGAACCCTCCTGAATGGGATTAGTGTCCTTAGAAAGGAGGCCCCAGAGAGTGGCCTTGTCCCTTCTGCTGAGAAGATGTGAGTGTCTGTGGAAGAGGCCTTGCCAGTCACTGCCTACTCCTTAACCTCGGGCTTCCAGCTCCAGGCCATGAGACCACAAGGAATAAAGATACATTGATTATACGTCCTGAGATTATGAGATTTTCCTTACAGCAGATCAGCCTGAGTACACTAAGACTGATGCTGCATGCTTCATATGAAGACTGTGGCAAATCCTCACTTTGAAAAAATACTCTGTGATAGCTTTTCCATGGGTCTTCACCACACAATTATTCTAATATTGTATTGAGACGAGGTCAGTGTTTTCTGATTGGAAGGACTTCACCATCTTCAAGGAAAGTAGCCAGTACCCAGGGTCCACAGGGAGGACATGTTGGTTTCATCAGTGACAGTCCCATCGTATGGGAACAGCTAGCTTGTTGTCTGAAGGAGCCAGGCTCAAGTCGAAGGGTGACCGAGGACCCTTTGGGCTGCCTGTGACCTGTGTATGCTGAGTCCCACCTTGTTGACATGGAGGCCTCCCCAGGGCTCCTTGAGCTTCTAGATTCTTCTCAGCATTCCTGTGTGTCTGGCATGGGACATGGGCTCATCGCTGCTCCCTGTAATTTCTTCAGCTTCCAAATACACTTTAAGATTTTGGACCTATTAGTTATAGTCTCTCCAGTTTTTTAAAATAGTTATAGATTGGTTCTGGTTCATGATTTCTTCAAACATTTATGTAGTATTTGGGAAATTAAGAGGACATAACTGTTGGGCTTAATTCTTAATTTTAAAACCACCACTCTGGAGCTACTTAAACCTCTTTGAATTTGTAAAGAGCACTCTTGGAACTGAAAAGACAATATTTTGTATCAATAGTCTATGGAAAACTTGAAAGAATGTGGTCTTCTTTTCCAGGAATAAAATATTATATGCACCAACCTTGTATTATTAAATCATTACTACTCTTGAATCCTTTGATTTTAGGGTTATGTACCTGAATAACAATTAAAAGAAAATTCTACCTGAGAATCTCTGAACTACATAGAGCTAACTTGTTTGCATGGATTTGTATTTAAGGGTAAATCTATTTATATATGATAACTGTAACATTTGGTATTGTACTATTTTGATTTCTTATTTTATTTCCCTTAGTTCCTTCTTTATATGCAGATATATGTTTATTATCTGCCTTGTATTTAAAAAATTTAGAGACACATACTCCATTTTTGCTGTTAATGGCAGCCTTTAAGTTTTTCAGATGCATCTTTGATCATTTTTCTTTATTACTATAAATCAGTATCTATCAAACTTTCCCATGTGTATAAGGGAAAATGTCTTGAATTTGTCTCTTACCTCATTAAATTGATTTTCTGTAGTATCCAACCTGCTGTTCATGTGAGAGTTTTTAATTAATCAATTGTGTTTTTTCTCCATTCACTTTCCCCTTATCTCAGATGCTTTCTTTCTCCTCATGCTTGCTTTAGCTTTTGGATTTAATGTCTTCTTGGCTATTATTGAAAAAGCAAATCAGAAAGTTCTCAAGCTGGCTATGTCTTGTAATTCTATATAGCAAGAGAGGTTTTCTTTCTTTCTTCCTTTTTTTTCTTCTTTCATCTTTGTGGTACTGGGGATGGAACCAAGGGGCTTGCATGAAGCTATATCCCAAGCATTTTTTTTTTTTTGAGGCACCGGGGATTGAACTCACGACCTTGCGCTTGCCAGGCAGGCGCTTAGACCACTGAGCTAGATCCCCGGCCCTTCCCAAGCATTTTTTTTGAGGCAGTGTCTCACTACCTCACTAAATTGCCCAGGCTGGGCCCAAACTTGGGAACTTCCTACCTCAGTCTCCTACAGTATGATGATTCCAAGCATACTTTCTATGACCCTTCATGTGACTGCTTTCTTCAGACCCGTAGGAGCTCCTTACATGCAAGGACTCTGTCTGCCCAGCTATCAAGAAGCCTGGTTTTTTCTGTAGGCAGCTTTCAAGCAGACAGTTCAGTTCCGCACTTCCTGATAGACTGCTCTGGAATCAGAATAGGGATCATGAAATGGTCTGTGCCCCTCCCCTAGGTGACTGAGGGTCGTTCTTATGAGGAGCTGCAGTGTTCGATGGAGAGGATGACAATCACCAATTTAGTGGGTTTTTATTGCCTCATGGGAGAGATAGTGTCACTCAGCCAACACTGAACTTGTCCTTTCATCAAAAGTCTGATTCATGCAGAGATCTTAACAACAGGTTTCTTTCTGAAACAATTCTGACCTTTTTCACAAAATACGTTAGTAGATGTGGCAACTCCTGTTCTCTTGGTGGGTTAGTCAGTGATAACTGTGGCTGTGGACAAAGTTGGGGTCCATGGTGCTGGGTGCACGGTTGTCCTACAGTATCATAGAACTGGAACAGTGTGAGGGCCAGACACAAAGGAGTGACTGACAGGAGAAGGCTTGGTTACACAGCCCTTGAAAATAGTGCAGGGATATTTAATGATATGGCAATATCTTCATTGCTTTGTAAGAGTCACAAAGCCCAGTTTATACTATTATTGTAAAACCAATGTATATAGGTGTGTGCATGTGCAAGAAAGAAATAATGAATTTTATGAAAGAGGAGAGAAAAATAATGTAGCAATATGTTAATTTCTGGATGAGGTTATTATAGAGATTTAAATACTTTTATTCATTTTGGTTTCCTAAATTTTCCTCAGTGCACATTTAGTACTTTTATATTAAGAGAGAAAAAGGTGTCTTTAAAAATCAGTTCATTTGAGGATTTCTAGAAATCCTTAGAGACATTATCTACATATTAGATAACTGTGTATTGTCTTGCTTTTTTCTTCTCTGAAAAGAAAAGAATGAAAAGAAGCTGGGTATTCTGGACATGTTATTAATGAGAAAATCATATTGATATTTACCATTAAAATTGTGTTATACTGGAAGGTTCTGAAATAGCTTTCAAATTATCAAACAAAAATTTAAAAAGCAATGTGTAATTCTCTTCCTGCGTATGTATGTTTAGGTTTTGTTCAATTCTCTGAAATCTGTGGAGCATTTATGTGTTCGATTCATAAACTCAAGGAATTCTTGGACTGCCAGGGGTCTTCAGGGCAGTGGTTAGGAGGAGCTGGTTTGAGTTGGCTTGAGGCATCTCTTCCCAACCACACCTTTGGGAGTGTCAAATTGGTAACTGGAAATCAGATATGGTGAGGGTATTTACACCATGGCAATTGGCAGGCACTTCAAATCAGGACTCACCCTCAAGAGCTGGTTGCTAAACAATTCCCAGGAACCATTGCTTTAGGGACCAGGAGAAGAAACTGGGGCTAAGAGAAGGAAAGCCATTGATCTAAGGTCCTGTGACAGCTTGAGGACAGAAGTGGTGGGATAAGCGGGTCTCCCTCCTCACCCCACCCTCCAGCTGTCCCAGTAGGGGCAGCACAACTCAGTCTTCCCGGTGCTTTGCAAAGTGTGTTCATGGCAGTTAGGAGCAGGGAAAACCTCACTTCTAGAGGCTAAAGAAAAACAAGCATAGCGTCCATAAGCATTATGCTGCTTTATGTGAGTACACATTGAGACTTGGAGTGGTGAGTAAAGACAATTCATCTACATGTGAAACTAAGCATTTCTCAGATAATTGTTTTAAAAAAAGAAGCTTAAATCCCTGTATTAGACAACACAATATTCCTACCATTTGTGCAATGATTTGTTAATTAAATTGCTGCTAAAACAATATTTATTTTTTGCCTTAAATTCAGCTGAATATCAATCTTCAATCAATACAATGTTGCCTGAAGGCACCTCTTGCTTCAAATTTGCTTCACAAATCTGCTGCAGGTAATTTATACCCAGTCAATAAGACATGTTTCAAAAGCCACTTTTCCCTCCCAACAGGCAACCCTGGACTAATTTACAATTGTATAAGAACTGGCAAACTATACACACCTGAGTTAAATATAATTTGTAATAGGATTTTTTTTAAGCAGTAGTGAAGGATTTGATTTTTGTCTGTTCGGTATGCAAGTAATCTTTGGCTATTTCTGGAACGATAACTGGAAAACATAAATTGCTTTGTTTCCCTTTCAGGCATAATTTTTAGTTGTTGTTCTTTGAGGGGGGAGGGGGAGGACCTTCAGGGACAGTGAACAGAATGATTGCTGTCTCCAGTACACGTTTGCAGAGTCCACGAGTAATAAGTGGAGAAGGCATTGTTATTGCTTGGGTTTGTTCTTTTTTTTTTAGGGAAAGGGATTTTTTTTTATTCCAAGATAGATCTTTCCCTTGTTCCCTTACATTTTAGAGGAGGCGAAGGTAAAGCAGGAACTGTCAGAGTTTGGCTGAAGGAAACATTTACAAATTAATCCCAGGGTTTGAAATCTCAACAAAAGTTGCAATCTGCAATTAATGTAATTAACTTATTAAGCAGGCCCGTGCAGCGTGGGTACCTCTTCCCCTGCGGGTAGGCACCATCATCAGAAACCCTCTCTAGGAGCTGGGACTCTCGGTTCTGCCTCCTCCATTTCATTCCACCAGCTGCCAATTTGATTGGTTAAGTACTTTGGACTGTACGATCCTCTCTTTTTCTTTCGGATTGATGTGTTTATTACTTTTTGTGACAGTGGCTCCCAAGGCAGATGTTCAATAAAGGGGAAAAAAAATCTGATGCAGACCCAAGTCAAGAGAGAAGCAGTAGAGATTGCAGAAAATTGGGAAAGTTATCATAAGCATGGAGCTGTTATTGGAGATTTTGCTCCCAGCGTTTGTAGCTGTTGTGTTATTTACTCTTCCGTGGATGGAAACCTAGCAGGGAATTATTGAAAGACGAGTTTTCTGAGTTTTAAATTGGACTTGTTTTGTGGATATCATGGCAGCAGCCCATCAAAGGGGAAGCTAAATTGAAGCTCTCAGCAATGGGTGCCCTTCTGAGTCTGTTTCTTGCTGTCTCCCAGTCTCTTTTATTTTTTCCCCAGAATGAGGAGAATGGATTTAGCTGCCTAATAATGAACGGATGCTTATTTGATAGCACCTGGGGCAGGGGTGGACTTTGAGACAACTCTCACTAGGTAGCATGTCTTCAGGGTTCCTTGGGCCCCAAAGATGAGAGGGAGTGATCTGCTCACCTGCTGGGAACTGGTGACAAATTCATACAAATCGACTTCCTCTAAAGCGTCCCACTTTTGCCATTCATACCTTTGTCTTTTCTGCTCTGATGTAGCTGAGACAAGTTGAACCAGCAATTCCTCCAAATGGGCCTCAAAGACGACCAGTCAGGATTCCCAACCCTCCACAGTTCCTGTCCCAAGTCACCCAGAGGCCACTTATATGAGTTTAGGTCCCTCACTCCCTCTCTAGATTTCTTCTCCAACAAAACCCGGGAAGCTCTAATATCCATAAAACTCCTCTTCCGTAGGACAGCATAGCCTCAGCCTGGTGGCTAACTGCATTTTGAAATTTTAGGTCCAAATAAATGTATTTGTTGAGCAGTTCCCTCCCTTGACATTTCCCACAAGTGTCTGCTCACCAAATCTTTGTGCAGGCCAAAAGTGAGAAAACTTACTGAAGTTTGAGTTTTATCTGGTGTTTCCCAAGCTTATGTGGTCATTTAAACAATCATCGTATATAGATTTATTGAATATACTATGTGGTAGTCCTCATTCTAGAAACTAGAAAGACAATGTATAAAAGAAAGATTTTTCCTAATTTCCTTCTCTAAAAGAACTCTTTTCTATCCCTGAGGTATAAACCTGTGTGAACCTAGTGTTTTAGGCCACTCAGCTGGAGAAATGTTTCTTAAGTCACAGTGGTTTCAATGGTGGCCTTTCAGTGGTCTTAGATCTGTACCCATCGGAGGATGAAAGCAGCTTTCTTGGCTGACAAAAAGACCCAGCCCTGAGATCAAGGGAAGCTTGCAGTGGCTGGGGTGAGGAGGTAACTAACACATTGGACGGTGCAGGTTGTAGGATTTCCCAACACCCACTTTCTTCCAAACCACCTGGCCTGACCAGTGTACTTCAGCCTCTTCATTGCATCCCCCAAAGGGGACTGGGAAACAGGCACTTGGCCTGATGAGCAAGACAGTCATACCCTGACATTATGGCTCCCATTCTCTTTAGGTGAGCTGGGCCAAGTACAGTCCAGCAGGATGGTCTGGCTGGATTTAGATATTTATCACAGACTTGGAAATTCAAAGTGGAAGCTAATGTGTTTCCTCCTGAGAACATGCAATTATTTGAGACTTCAGAAAGAGGTCAAACACAGCTAACTATGGGAACTATGAGTGTTTCCTCCACTTACAATTGACAGATTAAAAGCACCATCAGTACTAGTCCTGACACATACTTCTTTTTCTGTCCAAAGTGACTTCACAGTTAGAGAAAGGAGACCTATGAGAAGGTAACACAGGTGGGCATGTGCACATGAGTGCAATACGAAATGTAGCTATGACATAGCAAGAATGATGGATACTTGACAATCACATTCCTTAAAGAATGTGATTCCTCTCATCATTGTCCCTCTTGTCTTTGTGTAGCCCCTTCTGCATTAGGATCATTGGGAGCACCTGAGTGTTACAAGAGGCATTTGAAGACAGGCCCTCCTTTTTAGTAGAAGTCTGAGTATCTGGTCTGGGAGGTTGTAATGAGGTGAATTGTGTCACCTCAAAATTGATAGGGCAAATTCCTAACCCTCAGCACCTCAAAAATGAAGTCTTAAGGTGGGTCCTAATCCAATGTCACTGATGTCCTTATCCTAAGAAAAGAAATTTAGACACCAGATGTATGTGTACATAGAGAAAGATCACATGAGGACCTAGTGAGAAGACAGCCACCTCTAAGGGGGTTGAGAAGCCTCTGCTGTAGTTTGGATCTCAAATGTCCCCAAAAGCCCATATGCCAGAGGCTTGGCTCCCAGCCTGTGGTACTCTTGGGAGGTGGTGGAACATTTAAGAGGTGGGGCCTAGTGCAAGGAAGTTAGGTCGTGGGGGAGTGTCCTCAAAGGGAATTATGGGAGCCTTGTCTTTTCCTTTCTATCTTTTCTCTTGCTTCCTGGCCAAGAGCTAAGTGGCTTGCTCCATGAGGTGTTCTCTGCCATGATACCTTGCCTTGCCCCAAAGTACTGGGGCAACTGAGCCTAAAAGCAACTGGGCCAATGAACCATGGATTCAAACCTTCAAAACTATGAGTTAAAACAAACCTTTCCTCTTTTGATGTTGATCGTCTCAGTGACAGAAAACCGACTAAGACAGCTGCAGGAA
>RJWT010054080.1:0-10336 GCA_004365215.1 Cuniculus paca | reverse complement strand
CTGGCCTCAGGCAGCACAGGAAGAGCAGGCGGCTTGGGGGGCAAACTTTATGGGGGGCAGCTTGGGGAGCTGCTCCAGGTCCGGACACCCTGAGGAAGCTGCCCAGCACCCCCTCCCTACTACCTCACTATGGCGCTCAACTTGTCCTGCCCGGAGGTGCCACCCGAGACCTGGACTCCGTGCCTCTCACTGGCCAAGCCGTTTCTACAGAGTCTCCTTTTATTGCTTCTCTGTCCCAATCAATCAATCATCAGTCAATCAATATGCTCACAATGCACCCTCCCAGCCCCTCACTTGACTCTGGGGTTTCCTCTGCTCTGGGGAAGTAATGCATTGCTGCCCCGTGGGGGTGGGGGTGGGGGTGCTTGTTGAACAGGGTCCCCCAGGCTCAGGGAGGTGCTAACAGGAGTCTCCAAGGGTCCAAGCCCAGCCCAGCCTCCCAAGATGACAGCCCCCACCTGCCCCTCCCCGGCAGTGGGTGAGGCTGGGTGTGTGGCAAATGCGGTGGCCCGAGTCCCAGGCTGCCCTCCAAGGCCAGGCTGGGTGGGAGCTGTCCCATGGCAAGCTCAGGAAAGCAGAAGCCAGCCGTGTCCCTCATCCCACAGGGACCCCCACCATCCATCTCAGGCCTCCGCACACCTGCAGGACACACCGCGCCTTTGTCTCCAAGTGCCAGCCAGCAAGTGCCACGCAAAGTCTGCATTCCCAGGGGCCCACTGCCCCGGCTCCCTCCCCGCCATCCCCGCCCCCTCCCTGAGGCTCAGGGGGCTTCTCCCCTCCCACAGCCCCCCACAGGTCCTGTTCCCCAGAAGAGAAGCTGCACTCCCCCGCGGCCAGAGAGCTGGAGGAGGCCCTGGAGGCATCCTTCCCCTCTGCCCGGCTGAGGCTGAGGGGAAAACTGAGGCCCAGACAAAGGAAGGGAGCAGCCTGTGCCCCACAGCAGTGGCAGAGACAGAAAGGCTCTGAGTCACTGTCACGGTCACCGTCACCGAAGCCCTCAGCAGTGACAGCTTGTTGGGCAACCTGACCCCAGCATCAACCCCACCACCCCAACTCCACCCTGGGGCACAAGCCAAAGACAACAGACGGACAGAGGAGCACAGCCTGGCGCCAACGAATGGCAAACTGGGACGCTGGGATGGGCCCGGACCATGGTGTGAGTCACTCCCGCTGCATCGAGGTCCCCAAGAGAGGGGTGGCCTGTGGGAACCCGGCAGCTGTCACTTGGAAACCACCTGCTACACCTCCCAGCCCCATGAGGGAGCCTCAGAGGAAGTGACACGGGGACAGCTCAGGAGCCCGCATGTGAGACCCCGCTGGGCCTGACAGATGCCTGGCTTGGGGCAGGGTGTGCTGCCTTGATCCCAGCAGAAGACAGAATGCCCCGGAATGGAAGGCGACTCCAGTCCGCAAGTCCTTTCTCCCCAATTTCTGTTTTAGGAGAGCTCAAAGACATTTTTTCCCCAACAGGAAAAATGTATTTTTTCCACCAAAAGAGCACAAAAACCTTCAGCAGTCCCCTCGCCAGCCTGGAGTTTGGCTTCTTTTGTTCCTAAATCAAGGCCAGGAAAGCAGAGCTGGCCCCTCTGCTCCTGGCTTCCCCCAAGGAGCAGGTTTAAATCAGAGCCAGAGGTGGGGACGGTCACCCACTGGGCTGCAAGGTCAGGGGTCACCCAGGTCCCAGCCGAGGCAGAAAACACTGGGAAGGCAAGATAGGGCTGGCAGGCGACATCTTCCCTGGAAGAGGTCTAGGAGAGGCAGGGGTGGGTCAGGGGAACCCCAGTCCGAGGGGAACCCCAGTCCGAGGGGGAACACTGCCTTCACCAGCGATGCCGAGTGACATGACCCCCGCCCCTCCCCGGTCGTCCCAGCACAGGCCCACAGTGCCACCTGGATGGACCAGGCAGCGACCTGGTGGTCAATCAGGAGGTGGCACAGGAAGAGACAGCGCCCTCACCCGTCCCTGGGCCAGGGACCCTCAGAGGGGCCATGGAGCCCTGAACTCCAGCGGATGGGATGTGGGTGTGCACACCCAGATGCGTTCGCTCTGAGAGCGCTCACACATTCCCAGAGAGATCCTAGAGGCTGCAAAGCCCGAGAAAAGCTGCCTTCTCTTCTTCCCCAAACCGACCCTGGGCACCTCCCCAACTTCTTCAGGGCAGACCTGAGAGTGTAGATTTCTAGCCCCAAAGCTGGGTCCCCTTCCAGCTCTGCCCCTCTAGCTGGGTGACCTCAGGCAAGCCACTTAACCCCTCTGCGCCTCAGTATCCCCAGGGTTTGCTGGGATTAACGGCGTTCACCGATGCAAAGCAGTTAGAGCTGCCAGGCACGCAGTAAGCGGCAATTTAGTGCCTGGTGCACAGGAGGGGCTCAGTAAAGGCCGGTGGAGGGCAAGTGCAGCAGCTAGGGGAGCCCCACTTCCTTCCTTCCCTGCTCCCTCGCCCAGCTGGAGCAGAGCCTGCAAGATGAGCAACTTGGAGCAGAAACGGGAATCTAAGGGTCCCTCTGGCACGGCCCTACCTTTCTATGGAGCAACTGACACCAATCACGCATGCAACCCCCACAGAGTCTTCTGCGGGGTATGCAACCAGTGCCACCCCATCTGTGCCAGGCAGGGAGGGTCACCTGCATCCTCAAACTCTGCAGCTCAGCCCTTTGGAGGCGAGCAGAGACTGCATGCGTTTCCAAAATTCAGGGCCCCCCCTTAACCCTCGGGGGCAGCAGGGTCCCTGCTTGTTCCCCTCTGCCCTGCTCCTTCCTCGCAGCCTCACCAAGGTCTAAAAAGCAATTTTCACACGGCTTAAGGAATTGCCTAGCAGCCAGGTGTGGTGGTGCAGGCCTGGAATCCCAACACGCAAGAGGCTGAGGCAGGAGGATTGCCGAAAGTTCAAGGCCGGCCTGCGCTACACAGTGAGTCGAAGGTCAACCTGAACTGCATAGCGAGACCCTGACTCAACAAAACAAAACAAAACAAAACAAAACAAAACAAAACAAAACAAAACAAGAATTGCCCACCTGGGACTGTCTGCTTTAGTATTCATTATTGCCACAATTGTCCTTCTCAATGTGGCCAAGCAAAGAGCATTCGCTCTGGCTTCGGTACACCCAGGCAGGAGTCCCCCACGCGGTCACCTGGCTGTTCTGTTGCCCTGCACTGGCCGCTCTGCCCCAGCCTCCTCTTTGTGCCTAGGGTTGCCCCAGGCCTCAAAGACCGGATGAGAGGCAAAAAGGCAGTGGTCACCTCCATTTCTCTCTCTCTGCAATCACCAAGCCCTTTGGAAGGGGCCTCCTTCCAAAATGCACCCCAAATCTACCCCTGCTTCCTTGCACGCCCCCCAACTCCCACTGTCGCTCCTGGAGGCCTCCAAGGCCCAGATAGTAACACCATTCGATTCCTGCCTCTCCTCACCCCTCCCTGGTCCACTCTCCTCACAGCAAGTAGAGCACAATCTATTTATAAAATACACTCTCCACCTGAAATGTTGTTGGAATAATACATCAAATTCCTTCACGTAGCCCCCAGGGCTATCTATATCCCAACTTCTTCTCTGACCCCCTACTCTTCTGTTCCCCATCATCACTGTTCTAGCCACCATGGTCTCCCTGCAATTTGGCAAGCATCTCAAGGTCTTTCCTGCCACAGGGCTTTTGCACTTGCCGTTCGCCCTTCCTTCAGAGCCTCCCTGTGAATCGCAGTTCAGTGTCCCCTGCCTGTCCTGTCCAAAATATCTCCAACAGCAACGAACTTCCCTGCAGAGCATTCATCTCTATTAGACATCACTACTTAATTTTAAAAACGTGTCTATGCTCACCCTATCCCTCCTGAGTTCCACAAGGGAAAGAGTTTATTTATCTTGGGCGGAGACTTCATCTCTCCTGTCTTCATAACAACGGACAGGGTGTGGGCACAGCCATGTTTCCCGCCACTGTAAAGACGGACGGCATCTTAGTTACTTCCCTTGTTGCTTGGACAAAATCCCCGATGCCCACCAATAAGAGGAAGGCGGGGTTTATTTCGGTTCACATTTCAGTCCGCAGTCAGCTGGTTCCATGCAGGAAGGCAGGGCAGCGGGGCCCCACGAAGGGGAGCTGCCCAGGGCACGGTGGCAGGAAGCAGAGAGAGGAGGAGAGGCTGGGAGGCAGATGAGCCTTCCAGCTACACCCCTAGTGCCTCACACCCCCTGCCCCCACCGTGCCCCCGGCTCCCAGCAGCCAGTCAGTGATACGCCCAGGAATACACGCATCTCCCAGAAGCCCCGCCTCGGGATGCGTGAGACTCACTCACAGGGATGCCTGGACAGAACCATTACAGACACGCTGAGGCCAGGGACCCCAGAAACCCAGCTGGGGCCTCAGAGAAAGGAAGCCCAGAGCTGCCCGACTTCCGGGGCCCAGGCCAGGAAGCGGCAACACCCAAAGGCACTGAGCCATCCTGCTGAGATCTCTGGGTGCTGAGCAGGGCAGCAGAAGGGGCGGGGAGACAGAGGCACCTTGCGCTGCTAAGCCTTTTTCTTGACCAACAAATGAGCAGGGAGACAGGTGGTCAGGAGTCCAGACGAGCCAGTCGCCCGTCACCTAACAGCGGCTGTTCAATGCCTATAGGAAGACCCGAGGAGCCAGACACCCAGACGCCAACCCTAGGCCTCTTCCAGCTCCAGGAAGCTCGGCCAGCCCGTGGGGACACCTGGAAAGCTTCCCTGTGGCAGAAGCCACGGCTGCACCTCCAGCAAACACTCCCCACTCTTCCAGGTAGCAGAATCCACACTGGTTCCAATCTGATGCAGACCCCTGAAACCCCAGATGATGACCCCTGTCTTGGCCAGGGTTAGCACAGATCAGTTTTGGTCACTAAAGCAGAAAGCAAAATCTGCTAAGAGATCTTGGAAAGGATTGTGCTTTTCGATTAAAACAACTTTAACTCCATGTCTTGTTTCCTGTCCTTGGATGTAGTTGGGATAGTTGGTGTGGAGGCAGCCCCACAATGGAATGAGGCCCATCTGATTGGGTATGACGGCAGAGGACAACAGCAGTTGGGTCCTCCATGGTAAAGTGAGCTGACAAAACAGCCCGAGATAACTTAGCTCCAGACTCACTGTGATCAGAGAAAAGAAAATCTCTCAGGCTGAAGCTACTCCCAGTCATATTTGCTTATTACTTCCAACCAAAGCATTCCTAGCAAACCAGACTCCCCTCTGCCTCGGAGTTGTCCGGCCTCCTTCCCTACTGCCTCCCTGCCCTGCACTCCCAATGGTGGGTCATCTCCGTCAGTGACCTCAGGCCTGGGCAGGGAGACTGCAGGCTGACAGGAGGGGCGGTGAGCCGCCACCCCTGGCCTGAGGATGGAGACCCTCCCTCCGGGTCATACCTACCATCGCTGGTACCCAGGCCCCGTGCATGGTCTCCCTGGAGACCCTTAAACCCCAACCCCTTAAGGCTTCGAGGTCCAGGAAAACCAGACTTGGATCCCCTCCGTGGAAAGGCACTGGCTGTGACCATGGGCGTGGCCCTCGACATCTCCGGGCACTGATTTCCTAGTCAGCGAAGAGAGAAAATGCCACTTCCTATCTCGGAGCGTCCCAAAGTCAAAGAGACAACGGCTTGCAAGGAGGAATGTATGGTGGTCCTGAGGCGCCCACCCCTCAAGAAGAGGGGAAATAACCCCTCCCCTGGGGGGTAGGCAGACGTAGGACTGTCACCCAGGCCTCCGGGTTGGGAGACGCAAAAGGTGTGGTTGCTCACTCCCGTGATTAGATTTACTGTTACCTGGGACTTCTGTCCCCCAGCTTTAAAGTCCTGTGAAAGGGCCACAAGTCACTCTGTCCATGGCCAGCAAGAGAGCAGAGCTGTCACCTTGTGGCTGCAAGGAACTGAATTCTGCCAACAACCAGGGAAGCTCCAGCTGAGATCGGAGCCCTGTGGACACCCCGAGCTGGGCTGAGCCGGGACCTGGGGTGGATCTGCAGAACCGGGATGAGCAACTGAACGTGATCCAGCCCAGTCGAGAGGCCAAGCACCTAGGGAGTAGCAGGCGCTCAATACGGTGCCGGCGTTGCTGCCCTCACCCAGCAACACACAGCACCTTGGCACACTGTGTGATTAGAGGGGCCTCTTTTCATGGCACTGGCTTTGATGGCTGTGCAGGCCCTTGGTCCCCGTGCCCCCTGCCCAGCTTTCAGGAGAAAGTGCTCTGAGCAGACCATCACCCTTCGGAGAGGCGCGGGGCGGCAGTGGCAAGACCCCGGCCCGCACAGACAGCACACAGCCGGGGTGGCCGCTGGCCTCTCCCCTTTCTCCTGTCCATGGGACAGGGGATCCTGGGGCCCCTGTGGATCTGTGCCTGCTTTTCTGGCAGGTGCCCGCCCCAGTGCCAAGGTCTCTGTTACATGAAACATGTGGATCTTTCTCTCTAACCAACACGCTGGCCCAGATGCCTGATCAGACGGCAGAGGCGCAGAGGCCTGAAAAACAATGGGGCCTGGGAACGGGGCAGAAGATAGGGAAGACCTGCAGGATGCCATGAAGTCAGGAAAGTCGTATTTTCTACAATGTCTGCTGACATCTAGTTGCACAAACCATCTGCCCGATTCACTCTCAAAACCAGGCATGGTGGCGTATGCTTGTAGAATCCCAGCACTTGGGAGGCTGAAGCAGGAGGATCACCACAAGCTGGAAGCCAGCTTGAGCAACAGAGTTAAGTTCAAGACCAACCTGAACTACATAGCGAGACCCTGTCCCAAAACACACACACACACACACACACACACACACACACACCCCTACCTCTTATGTCCCCAGAACCCACACAAACCTTGGTACCCAGCTACAGAAATCAATCTCTATTTACTACCAAGTGTCAGATAATAGATAACCTAAGCCGCTAACCATGGGTTAATCCTCCTCACAACTAAGGATCCTTATGCTTCTTTTACAGAGGGGGAAACTGAGGCGTTTGAACACAGTGGATAAATGCCGGGGCTCCCATCACTAACCACCGTGCCAAACAACCAAAGCCTTTCTAATCTTTGGCCCTGAGTTTACCGAAGTCAGGGAAAATAACTGTTTGGCTCATCCTCAGCACACAGCATCGTCCACCCACAGCAGGGGCCTGTACGTGTCCACGCCGTGGCGTCGTCTGCCTTCCCCAGAGCCTGGTGTCCCCTGAGCCTGCAGCGGGAAGGACCCCAGGCCAGGCCCTGCAGGTGGCCGGGGCCTCCCCCTGGCAGAGCAAGTGGCTCCTGGGGCTGAAGGGGTGGCAGGAACTTTCACGGGGGGCAGAGGGGGAAGGCAGCAGAAGGGGGATCCCTTACGATTCCCTGCAGCCCCAGGCCCACCCGTAGCTGCCAATCCAGAGCCCCTCTGCCCATCCCGATGTTCCCCGCCCACCAGCAGGGGTCTCCTAGATGCTCAGGGCCACCTTGCCTGTCCCCAGGATGCCAGGGGAGGAGACCGGACTCTAGTTGGTGTCCAGAGCAAAGAAAGTGCTAGAGAAAACCCCGCTACGCCTCTCTCTCCTCTCGCTACCACGACTCCCGCAACCCAGAGAATGAGGCAGCGGCCTCCTGTGGAAGCCGAGACGGACCTACAATTTCAGGGCCACCAGACTGTCCCTTTAACTTTCCACCTGTTCCAGCGACTCGTCCCTGCTCATAGCCCCTCACCAAAACCCGCCCCCTATCCGCTCACTTCTGGAGAGCAGGTAGAGGACCAGGGGCTCCTCGGACTGATGGATATTGTGCCCCAAGGCAGCATGGACACCGGCTCAACCCCAGCACCACATCCTTCAGGGACAGACGCGTCCCCAGGCACCCCTCTGCTCAGGCGGGTACATTCCCAGGACACCTCCACTTGCAGGGAGCCACCAGGCCGGGCCAAGCATTACCAGGTAATCATCGCAGCTGCACAGTGAGCGCCAGCTGCGTGCCAAGCAAGTGGAGAGCTGCGTGCCAAGTGCTTGGTGCTCCCATGCCCCTGCCGACGGCATGAGCGCCACGTGCCAGGCCCGGTTCCAAGTCTCAGCGAACAAGGCTCCTCCCTGAGGACAGGTACTGGACAGATGGGGAAACTGAGGCTTCGAGGGTGCCCCAAGCGATGACTCAGAGACTCTTTTAGAGGATGTCCACCTCCACACGCCACAGTCACCTGCCCTGTCTCCTCTGCTCTCTGTCCAGGAGGGGGGCCGAGCGTGCACCCCAAGATGCCTTCAGAGGGCAGTCCTCAGCGTGCAAGTGACCCCGGGCCCTAGGCCGACTTGAACTCATGTCTTGGGGGGAGAGGACGCCTTCCAGAACGGGGGATGCAGTGGAGGGGAGCAGAGCGGAGCCTGCAGGGAGCTGAACGGGGTGTTCAAGGCTGGGATCGGACGGTCTGAGGAAGACCAGCACCTGACAGATCACGGGAGCATGGGGGGTGGTGCTGGAAAGGATGGGCAGCTTGGCGGCTGACTGGGGAGGTGCGGGACGAACCAGGGGGCCCTCCAGAGCCCCCAGCATGGTGACGGCAGAGCTGTTAACACCATGTGGCTCTCAGGGGGACGTGCCCAGTCCAGGGTGTCCAGCTCTACCTACGACTCCCCGGTGTGACAACTTTTCATACAGAGCCAAGTCTGGCCAAAGAGCGACTTGGAAGAATGGGGCTGGGGGTGGGAACAAGGGCTCACCCAGGGGAGGTGGCATCTCGGCGGGACCTCAAGGTGGACAGTGCCTGGGTGACAGTGCCTCTCTGTGTCCCAGCAAGGAAGTGTCCCCAGGGAGGCCACGGAGTGGACCCCACCCCGACTCCTACTCCCCGAACCGAGGGAAACCCAGTCCTTAGAAGGGTATGACTAAGGATTTGGGGGTGGCAGACCATAAAACACTCCCACTCTTCCTCTGCCGGATCCTGAAATTTCAGGGTCCCATTCTTTTGGCTTAAGGTTTTCAACCCAAATTATTGTTTTTGAAACGAATGCCACTTTCTGCCGTGATGGGTTCCCACCCCTGGGCAGGAATGAGCAAGCCATCCTGTCCCTTCCCGGGTCTGGGGATGAAGGACGGCTTCGGAATCCTGGGGTCAGGACCGCAGGGTGGCAGGAGAGGCGAGGATGAGGGTGCAGGGGAGGGAAAGCAGGGCACAGAGGCAGTGACTGGGCCCCAGGTGAGGATGGGGCAAATCCCTCGCTTCTGGATTTATCGAGGGGGTCACGGGAGGCGGCCTGAGCGGAGACCCCGGGGGGAGGCCTCTCCCATCTCCCCTACCCCACGGCGTGCCCAGACTCCGGTTGGGGTGCCCCGGTTGGGGTGCCTCGCCGCTGTCCTGAAGCAACAGCCCGAGCGCAAACTTTCCGGGATGTGACCCCCACCTGGCTTCCCACCTGCCGTCGCCCCCCGTAGCTGGGCAGGGAGGGGGTCCCGAGGCGCGGACATTCGGGGAGGACCGCGGCGGGCGCGGAGCTCGGGCCCAGGGGCGGGGCAGAGGGACTCACCTGCAGGACACGGTGATCTCCACCTTGGTGGCCGGGATGCTGCCCGCCAAGGAGTCGAACTCGCTCAGCGACGCCATGTCCTCGGGCTGCTCCATCACCCACCGCGCCCCCGGCCCCAGGCAGTGGATTCCTGCGCTGCGCACGCCTCCTCCCGCGCGAGCGAGCGAGCGGAGCCCCGGGCTCCCCCAACTCCGGAGCCGGAGCCGCGGCTGGCGGCCGGGGGAGGCGAGGCGCGCGCAGGGGGCGTGGGAAGCGAGAGGGCGGGGGCGGGGGCCGGGGCGCGGGAGGAGAGGGGGCGCGGGGCGGGCCCGGGGCACCGGGGCAGAGCGGCGCGGGGGCGGCGACAGGGGGCGGGAGGAGAAAGGCGCGCCGGGGAGAGGGGAGCGGGCAGAGGAGGGGCGCGGGGCCCGGCACCCCGGCTGCGCCGCCTCTGGGGGGGGGTCTCGGCGCGGGCGGCGGCTGCGAGCGCCCCCTCCGCGGCCGGGGCTGGGCCCCAGGGCTCCCGGACTGCGGGAAAATCAAATGTGCCCGAGCCGCCGCTTGGCGCCCGCCCCCCGGTCCGCGCGCCCGAGGGGCCGCCCGCAGGGGCCGGGCGGGGTCTGCGCGCCCGGGAGTGCGAGTGTGAGCGTGAGAGCGAGTGTGCGCGCGCGTGGCGGGCGTGGGGACGCGGCGCCCGAGGCTGGGGCCGGGGCGGGGGCAGCCGCGATGGGCCGGGTCGCGCGCGCCTGGTCTGCGCCTGTCCCCCACCCCCGCCGGGGTCCCCGTAGTGGGGGAGGGACACGGTCGTGTGCACGCAGGGGCACTTGTCTAAGAGGTCGGGGCGGGGCAGCGTGTGCCAGCAATAAATAAATAAGAAACCCCACCCCAGGGCCCGGA
>RJWT010054079.1:0-10337 GCA_004365215.1 Cuniculus paca | reverse complement strand
GAGTTAGTATTATATTTATTTATTTATAATTTTAGAAATTATTTTAGTACATGTGTATAGTACTTGCTATTTACATTCATTGTGGGAAGTTGGTACCTATACAAAACACATTTTAATTCCTTTCTTCACCCCCTTTCCCTTCTCTCCTTCCCTATTCCACTTGTCCCTTGATCTTCTTCCTTTTATTTTTTGTACGTTTGCAAATTTATAATTTATAATTTGTAAGTTTTAGTTTTTGTACATGCTTGCAAATTCAAAATTTATAAATCTCTTCTGTTTTTAAGTTGCTATACACTAACAATGAAATGTCTTCACCATCAACTATTTTTTACTATTAAATAATTCTACTGGTTTTCTAAATGATTTCTTAGTGATTATGAAAATAGAATAGTACTTTACAGTGGAATATCTGTATGCTCCACTGGAAAAAGATAGATTTGGTTTTGAAATCTGAGATGAAATTTTAACATATAGAGAATAATAGCAAAAATATCATATTTTTAAAAATTTGAGACTTTTTTTTGTTATTGAAACTCAATAATAATCTTACTAATTTTCTCTATGTATGCTTAAATTTTCTTATGAGAATGATAAACTCTAAAACCTTAAAATCCACCCCTTAATGTGAATGCTTCCTTAAACAGCAATCTTTATAAAATCTTAACATCTGTAGAAAGTATAAAAAAATCAGACTTTTAGGACGTGAGTAGAAACTGATCTGTCAACCAGTCTAGCAGTTATTGACTGATAAATCACAGCAAACAACAGGTGGAAGAAGGACAAGAACATGGCAAGAGGTCTCAAATAACAGAAAAGTTAGGATTAACACTAAGAATAGAGCACACTGAGGAAAATCTTCGGTCAATCAGAGAAGCTGATGTAAAGAAATGATAGCAGTAGGGGAATCTAATTATGAGATATACAAAGAATAGCCCTATCTTCAAGAAACCAGTTCAATTACTGTATGGAGGATTCCACACTAACAAAAAGGTCTAACAAAAAGTCATCTCCATTTCTAGGAATAAACTATTCACCTCATTTTCTAATGTCAAAAAGTTATCTGTTGTGCTTTGTGTCTAGATGTTCCTCCAAAGCCTCATGAAGTCATAGGGGTTTTTCAGAGCACAGATTGAATCTAGAGCACAGATGGTGGGATTACAGGTGTGTGATTAGTAAATAAGTCCATTGAGTGATTGACTTGGTATACTTCTGGTTAGGAATAAGGGTGTCCCACCTTAGAGTGAGTAGCCTGCCTACAATATAGGGACAGAAAGAGTCTTGTTTTCTTATCTTGTTTTTGCTGTCTTCCACAGTCATGAACTATGCCCGTTTGCCATATGCTACCTTGACTGGAACAGAACCTTTACAAACTGTGAACTAAGTGAACCTTTTCTCCTGTAACTTTGAGCACCATGTATTTTGTCTCAGTAATGAAAGAAAAATGACTAACAAAACATTCAAAAAACATTTTAAAGGCATAAAACATGAAGAAGACAATAATGTCTCAAGTGTCGAAGAAATCCATAGAACTAGACAGTGAATGATGAAGACGTTTGTACTATCATAAAGGAGTAACTATGGTAATAGTATATAAAATGCTGAAATGAGCTAGACAAGATCATTCTAAAGTTATGCCTAAAATGAAAATATTATAATATTGAGACTGACATTGAGAATAAACAGAAGACTTGTACTACATGTTTCACGGACTTGTTATAATATTATCAGGTGATATTTAGAAAAGGAGAGAAATACAGTTCAACAGACCAAAAAAGACAATTCAAAATTGATCCATACATATATGAGAAATTTTTTCCATGAAAATTTCCAGCATACAAAGGCTAATTAGTGGTATTGTAAAAATTGAATTTCCATATGCAAAAAAGGGTCCCTATGTCCACAATTCATTTTCTATATAAAAATAAATTCAAAATGACTCATAAACATAAATAAAAACTTGAATATTTAAAATTTTAAGATAAGAAAATTATATAGGACTATAGGTTGGGCCAGTGTTTCTAGTGAGGTATAACAGAAGTATATTAATAAAGAAACCAATAAATATTTATTAAAAATAATCAAAACTATATCAAAATTGTGAGTTTGACAAAAATATGAACATTAGAATCTAAACATTCTATTCATTGGAAGACATTTGTAAGAGAATGTAGACAGGAAATAATCAAAGAAGAATATTCCCAAATGACATAGTCAAAAAAGGACTTGCTTCTAGATTACATACACAAAGCTTAGAAATCATTTAAAAATTCTCAATTGACAATTTGTCAAGAGATTTTAAGATACTCTTCACAAAACTGATTTATCTTTCTTCACCACTGCATACAGACATCATACAGATTATTTAATAGTAGTAATTAAATGAAAATATGATAAATGTAATTAATCGTTTTAATTGTATGTGCAATTATATCTCTTATATTGGAAAATGCTGTTTTATATCACACAATTCAAGGATTTAAAATCAAAGATTGAGAGAGGAAACCCAGAATAATAGATATATCACATAACAATTCATGATTTTCCCAACTTTACCAAAATTTTGAGTATTTTATTCAGAGCCTTATACTTCAGCATCAGTGCTAATAAATAAGCAAAAACACTTCTTATTTTGTTAGTTTCCTTGTATTACTCCATGTACTAAAGAGTTCAGGGAAAGATACTTTGAAATTCAGAAAGGAAGTCTTTTCTAAAGATAATTGACCTTTTGACTTACAGGAACAATTTTTTTGAAATGTAAGTTTAATCTATGATAGAGTAATACTTATCACACATAAATGCATTTTTACTCTTTATTAGTACATGTTTGCAGTACATGCATTTTACAGTCATCTTGGGGAGTGAGTACACATTCATAATACAGCATGTTTCATTTTATAAAATCCCCATCCCTCCCCCTTCCCTTGCTCCTCATTTAATTCCCTATCCTCATTTTCATTTTTGTTGATATTATTAATCTTAGCTCATGTTGTGGGGGCACAATGCTTACAACTATTGAGGTTACTAGGTTCTTGTATATGGCATAACTTTACAGTATTTATTTCCCTTTCCAATCCTAGGATCCATTGAGATCAGTGTCCCAAGGCAGAAGAAAGCCACTGAATTCTCTCATGGTGAAAGAAGCACAGAGCTCAATCTGTCCTGGTTATTTACTTCTTATCTCAAGATATTCCATATTGTAGGAGGCATGGGAACGAGGCTCAGGCTATTTTAGTTGTTCCTTTGCTATCTCAGGATATTGCATTTCCAGAAAATTCTACATATACAGAATTACAGCCAGGAAGATGGCAGAGATTCTCAGAGGACCATGCAGCAGGGAGAAAGATTAATCACAATTCTCTGAAACAAAAGACAAAAGAATTGTTAAAGCAGTGGATCTACTAGTGGAAAAGTACTGGAGGAGAGTGGGGTGAAGTGGGCCATTGTCATTAGGATATCAAGAAAGCATAATGCACTTAAATACAAAATAATACAACACAAAGAGCAAACCAACTAAACAAAAATGATCAATCATCATAATTGAGGAGTGCTAGTGCAATAATTGTTTTCAAAACTGGCCAATAATAGGAAAGAATTGGAAGTTTTATAATATTCATGATATGTACCTTAGATAAGTCAGCTAGTTGATACAGAAAAGTGAGTTAGTCTGCTTTCTACTGGTAAACAAAATGCCTCAGACTAGGTAATTTATGAAGAGCAGAAATGCATTTTTCTCCTAGTTTTGAAGGCTTACAGCTATAAAAGCAAGGGGCAAAAATGAGACTTCTAAGTGAGGACTTTCTTTTGTTGTCAACCCATAATAAAATGCAGTAGGGCAAAGACAGACTCAAGAAATTAAGAAAGCATGCCCAAATCATCCTTTTACAAACAATCCACTCCCTGAATAATGATATCAATCCACTCATAAGGACATGTCCCTCATACACTAATCACTTCTCTTCAGGATGTACCTTTCAACACTGTCATACTGGGGATTAACTTTCTGACACATGCTTTTTGGGGGAACACATTCAAACTGTAACAAAAAGTTCTTATTTATAGATGTATAAATGAGAGTGAAATGGAACAATTAGTATAGTATTGTACAAATTCTGCCAAGACGATTGATCTAGTTGCTGAACATCAGTGGTTCCAGAAATCACCAAAAGAGATGGCATGCATTTCTCATTGAAAGTACTCAACTCAGCCCATGAAATGACTTTGCCAAAATATCAAAACTGAACTTGATTTAGGGCCTAGTTCTCACTGTGAGTTGATAAGAAATGTAGGGAACACAAAGACATGTTAAATGTCAGCATGAAGTTGCTGTCACCAAATCCAGTTAGTGGGGAGAAACACTGTACACAATAAGTGATGCTCCTTTTTCAACAAATGCATAGAAAGAAACAAAACATTATTGGATGGCTGGCATTTATGACATAAGTTTCAAATGAATCATTAGTGAACCAGTATTTAAGGACACAATTTGAGTCTTGCTTTAACCAAATGGTTCAAAAAAAATAAAACTATGAAACTCACAAAATAATGACCAATATATCTGATAATATTATAAAACATTATTTATAGTGATTTAATTATAGTATTTAAGATCTTGCAGTATTCTGATACCAAAGAATTAGGATTAAATTTTAGAAGTGCTTAATGTTTTGCTGTTTCCTGAAGCACTTACTTTATAAAGATACAAATTGAAATACTCATTCATAAGCAACATTTTTATGTTTTTATGGATCAGTTAATTTTTTTAAAGTTATTTTTTGAGAGAGAAAGGGAAATTGACAAATATAAGTAAAGTCAACTTAGTGAGCTGGGAGTATCTCTTAGCAGTAGAGCATTTTCCTAGTACACATAAGGTGTTAAATGCAGTCTTCATCACTGAACAAACGAAAACAAAAATTGGCCAGTTTAAGCATAGTTACAACAAAATAAACTATTGAAATTATATAAGAGATACATGGTTTATGTTTTGGCATATGTTTGAAATCTACTGAAATAATAATTTATGCATATAGATATTAGAAGTTGACTATTGGAATGACTAAGTAAAACTCTTCAGAAAATACTTTCCTTAAAAAAGCAAAAATACTGGCAAAACAGATAAAATCAACTATTTCAGGACCCAGGAGACTAAGGAAATCCACAGAATGAACTGAAAGCTGTCTAGTCTAGAGATGCTATAGAATCTTGATGAGATAGCAGGTCCCAAGGCCTTTTGATTTACTGCTGCTCTGAGGACACTCCCTTTGTAGTGCTTTGTCACTGTAGCCATGGAAATCAAGTCTCTCAGCCTAATGAGACTATTAATCTCTTTTTGTGCTCCATTAAAAACTGTATCCCTAGAGTACAGTAAATATTTTGTTCAACTAGCAACAGCCTGGAAAATGTTCAGTCTGGAGGTTTTGTGGCTGTTTGATTTGATTTAGAGATCACCTCTGTGAGGAAAAAAAACATTAAGTTCTGTTCTAAGACATTGCCAAATGTTAGCAAACTGCTGATGAGATCCCAGCATCCACAGTATCTAGAACTCACAGGAGGAAATAGAGCAGATCACCAGTAAACAAGACACATGGTTAAATGTAAGAGAACAGGCATATATTTTTGTTTACTAATTGTTATGTTTGATACATTGTGTCAACTTGAGAAGTTTAGAGTTTAATCCTCATTCTACGCAAGAGAAGGGCACAAATTTTGTGAGTGCTGCATCAAACATAAGGGAGAGAAAGAGGCTTGCTCTTTTCCCTTTTTGCTCTGGCTGCTTTTGCTGGCTCCTGCCTTGAAGTGTTGCCCCATTGCATGCCACTGTTCCTTGGTGCCAACTGATTATGAACTGAAACCTCCACCAACAGTGAACTAAATAAACCTTTCCTTCCTTCTTGTTAGGTGTTGGGTATTTGGTCCCAGCAAGAGAAAGGTAACCAAGACACTTAGCCTGTTTAAAATACAGTGATATGAAGTGATAATTAGGAAAACACATTCAAGGACTTGGTAACAAGATGCAATCTGTGCAGTAATAATAGCAAATGAAGGGGGAAAAGAAGCAAGGACACATTGCAGCAAAGTTTGTATGTGGTATCTATTTTGTCTTACAACAGCAATGAATAGGCTTGCAGTTATAGAGGCTAGTAGGCTAAATTCAAGGAAGAAGGGAGGCTGCCTTTCCTACAAAATCTATGGAAGAGAGCCCTTCTTTGTCTTTACAATATCCTGGTTTTTGCATTGGTGATTTTTGTAGAGACAGATCCATCACTCCAATCTCCACTTCTGTCATCTGACCCATCTTTTCCAAGTGTAGGTGTGTTTCTGAATCTCTTTGTCCCTTTTCCTTTTGTGAGGGGGGAGGGTTCCTGGGAATAGAACTCAGGACCTCATGCTTACCAGGCAGGCACTGCATCATTGAGCTAAATCCCTGGCCTCTCTTATGTCCATTTTCAAAAGGTCATATTGGTTTGCAGATGCAACCTTCTTAGTTTGACTTTTATTTTAACTAATTATATGTGCAAGCACCATGTTTCTGGAGTTAGAATTTCATGTCCACATCTTTTAAAAATTGTGATAAAGGCACACAATGTGAGATCTACTTATGAGCACAGCATTGTACACAAGCTCTCTAAAATTTTCTAATCTTATCAAAAGTTTCAATCCATTGAAAAGAGACACTTTACCCTTTACCCAAACCCTTTCTACTTTACGTTTCCTATGGTTTTATTATTTAACTTATGTAAGTGGGATCGTATATTTTTTCATCTGGATCTGTTATTTAACTAGGATGTTCATATGTCCATCCATGTTTTTTCAAATGACAGTATTTCATTATATTTTTAAAGATAAATAATATTCATGGTAAATATCAATCAACATTCATTTATGATCATTTAGATTGTTTCTACATTTTGTCTGAAATGAATATGGGAGTGATATCTCTGAGATACTACTTTCAATTTACTTATTTATTTATTTAGTTAATTAGCTTTTTTGAGACAAGGTCTCAATATATAGTGCAGGTTGGCTTCAAAATCACAGCAGTCCTCCTGCCTCAGCCTCCTGAGTGCTATTATTACAGGTGTGCACCACCATGCCTGGCTCAAGTTTTAAATAACATACAGGAATAGATTATTGGATCATATAATGCTTCTTTTTTAATTTGGGGGAAAACCTCCAGATGTTTCCTCACAGTAGTTGCAGCATTTTAGATTTAGTACTGGCAACAGTACTAAAGGTTTCCAATTTCTCTTCCACCTTGCCAGAGCTTGTTATTCTTTGTTTTATTTTTATGTAATGACTATCCTACAAGGTGTGAGGTGCTGACTTGTACCAAAATAGTGCTGGGTGTCTTTTTAGACAGCTGTGGCCCATTGTTATTTCTCCTTTAAAGCAATACCTGCTCAAGACATTTGCTCATTTTGCAGAATATTGGTTTTCTTGTTAGTTTTGTCTTTGACTTGTGTGAGTTTCTCATGTATTCTGCAAATACATTTTGCATGTGAACTCTCAACTATATGGTTCAAAAGTAATTTTTTCTCATTCCACAGAAAGTTTCTTAACTCTGTTTTTTTTTTTGTGCAGAAGATTTTTAGTTTGATGAAGACTTGTCTATTTCTGCCTTTGTTACCAGGACATTTGGTATCATATTCCAGAAATAATTATCAGATCAATGTCAGCAATTTAATTGAATTGGAAAAGAGGCACATGGGGAGGATTACTAATGAATTCAAGAATTGTCTTTGGGTAGAATAAATTTAAGAAATTATGTGATTAATTTCTTATATAAATATACAAAGCAACTAAATCGTGTATTGCAAATAGGAGATTTATGTATAATAATTATATATTGCTAAAAATCTGTATAGCATGCAAATATATAATGTAATTGTAATAAAATTGAAGCCATAAAAAGTTACATTGTTTTCTATTTTGAAGGCATGTACTGGCTTACTTCACCAAATATGTTTAAAAATTGTAAATTAACATAAATCTAGTGTTACAGACCCAATTTTAATTTACTATGAAACAATTTGTTCTAGTTTCTAAGTAAATAAATGACGTGAGTGTTTCAGCCATTTTCCTTTTTGCAAAGATAAAATACCCAACACCCACATTTTAAAGGAGGAGTTGACTTTGTTTCACATGTGGGAAGTTAGGTGAGTTCTGCACAGGAGTAGGGTGTTGGAGGGTCTGGCAGATTGAATCTGCCCAGCTCAGGGCAGCCAAGAAGTCAAGAGCACATGTTGGAGTGGGCAGGAGATGCCCCCTTGCTGGTCATCCCTTGTGAGCACCTCAAGAGCAAACCCGCTGCTTCGGGACCCCACGATCCAGTCACTGCACCCAAGCTCTGTCTGCTGAGCAGATGTAGCTTTGAGGGGGGACACCCAGATATAAACTGCAACACTGAGTAAATAATCATAACAAAATTTTCAGAGTATTTTATTGTGTTCTAAATGCTTTATAGATAATGTGGATTGTCATAAATACTTGACAGCCAAGCCTTTGTTGAAATACTCAAAAATCTTAATACTCCAGAAAAAACCCCCATAATTTTATGCAACAGCCATCAGCAATGTAATTAATTGTTGTTTAGCACTTATTTTCCTCAATTGATGAATATATTTTTAACCATTTGTGTTAGTTTTAATGACAAAATACCTGAGCAAAACAATTTAGTTAGGAAAGGCAAATTCTGGTTAAACTCCCAGAGGCCTTTTGTCACCCTTTTTTCCAGACTTGCGGTGGAACAGCATGTCCGGCAGAAGTGCAGAGTGGAGCCCCTCCACCTCCTGGGAGCAGAAGAGTAAGAAACATGTGGAGGACACAGCTCACCCCTCATAGTGATACAGGCCAAAGAAACTCCTGACCAGTTAGAACTCTGGTGCGAGTTTGTGTTCTCTAAAATCAAAGGATGAATTCTCGGAACAACAGAGGTTAAGAGTAGAATATATTTATTGGGAGAAAAGAAAACTTCTGTCCAAGAGACAGACAGAAGGGGTTCCAAGTGGACCCAACCCATTTTAGGGATTTTACAGAGCAAAACCACAAGGTGAGGTGGGTCCAAAGTAGGGAAAAATGAGAAATTGCAAGGTGGGCGTGAGGTGGGACAGAACTAGGTCAACCAATAAGGTCACGCATATAATTGCTCAGGTAAAATTGATTAAATTGGGGACAAATGGGGAAGCAAGTCACGTAGTGAGTGGGCATGAATACAGAACAGGGGCTCTTCCTGTAGGGGGTTGGCTTAGTGGCTCCTTCTGGTTTCCTCAAGGTGATCAATACTTACTTAGAATATCAATCCCTATTATTTATCCTTAGGAAGTATCTGGGTGCACTTGTTTTATCTTTTGTCTTTAGGTCTGGCCCTCAGCAGAGGTATCTGTCTTCCCCACAGTTGCAAGGTATCTTGCCTTCTGCACTGGTTCCTTCAGGGCCCTGCTCTGACTGACTGCTTATAATATTTTTATTTAACTTAGTTACTTACATAGACAGTCATGCTCTCAGTGCTCTACTTCCTCCAACTGGCCCCTAACTTCTAAAGTTTTCGCTATATTCCAACAGCCTATGAACTCTGGATCCATTGGTGGTTTGGTAAAGCCTTCAAGACATGATCATCCCCCAAAGATTGCATCTCCAAACACTGGTGCATTGGAAACGAACACTTTAACACTTAAGATTTTGGAGGAGTCAAACTATGATACCAGTTAAAACACTTCTTGGTTTTAACTCTGTTTTATTTCTCTGCCGAAATATTGAATCATTTAAAAAAATATATCCCAAATCACTGGCCCTAGTACAACACATTTAAACAGCATGTGACATTGTAAGTGTTGTGGACACACAGTAACAGACTTTCACCACTTCTTGCCTTTGTGAATTTAAGACCATTACTTAACTGTTTTTTAATATAATCTTTTGTGTTTAAAAAGGGGACACTAATGGCCTATCTTATTGATTTCTTTGAGCAGAAAATGACTTAATATATGCAACAATGTGATAATATTACTGTTAAATTGGAATTATCTGTTACAACAACTACTTAAACTTGGCTTCGTTGGTCCCCTTTGTACTTTGCCACTAACAAATATCTCAGCACTTTATTCACTAGAGATAATTCCCTAAATGTTCTTTATTTAATCTTCTTTTATATTTCCTGAAATACTTATTAGATAAGTATAATAATGGTATCAAGCAATTCTACTGTCTGACATACTTTGATTTTCTTCTTCTAGTCTAACCCTCCTCCCACATTTCTCTGTATCTAATTATCTCTGACAACTTCCTAATTCATACTTTCCATAACTATAATTTTTGATGAAATAAAATTATAGTAGAGCAAT
>RJWT010054078.1:0-10335 GCA_004365215.1 Cuniculus paca | reverse complement strand
TATCAGCTACTCCTAGAGGACTAACATCTAGAATATACAAAGAACTAAAAAAAAAAAAATTAAACCACCTAAAATTAAAGGTCCAGTCAAGAAATGGGCAAAAGAAATGAACAGACACTTCGCGGGGGAATAATACAAATGGCCATCAAATATATAAAAAATGCTCAACATCTCTGGCCATTAGAGAAATTCAAATTAAAACAATGCTCAGATTCTTATTCCACAAAGAATGGGAACCATTAAGAAATCAAACAATAGGAAGAAATGCTGGTGAGGCTATGGTAAAAAAGGAATGCTCATCATTGTTGGTGGGAATATACAACCACTATTAAAATCAGTATAGAAAAAAAGCCAGTAAAGAACTGAAATTATAAGTTCTAAATGACCCAGTGATTCCACTGCTAGGTATCTTCCCCAAAAACCTTAAGATATCATACTATAATGATACATGCATGCCAATATGTTTATGGCAGCACAAGCCCTAACAGTTTAATCCTGGAAGCTGCCTCTATACCCATCAACAGGTGATCAGATAAAGAAAATGTGGTATGTATATATAATGGAATACTACTTTCCTGTAAAGAATGACAGATTTAAAACATTTGTAGGAAAATGGATTCATCTGGAAAATATAACACTGAGTGAAACAAGCCAAACACCAACACTTAAATACCATATGGTATCCCTCATTTGAGGTGAGCAAAGTATAAGCAAAGAAAATAATAAAGGATAAACAGAAAGGAACCAGAGGATGGATCTCTTGCAATAGGGAAGTTGTCCATGGGAACAAGGGTGAGAGGAAAGAGGGAGGGAAAGGGAAATAAGAATAAGATATACAGGAACCTAATAACATCAATATAAACATTATGCACCATATAATGAACTAAGATTAATACATCAACAAGAAGGAAAAATGAGATAGGGAAATTGGAAGAGGAAGGAGGGAGGGAGAGAGGCAGGGAAGGGGAAAGAAGGGAAAGGGAATTTTTTAAAAGCTGTGGTTTGTACATGTAACCACTCCTCAAGATGACTATAAAGTACATGCACTGCAAACACGAACTAACAAAACATTAATTTAAAAAAAACAACTAACTCCTCCCAAGCTTATCCACAGGCATAAATGGGGAGGAGATGAAAAGTTACAATGCTAAATTATTTGAAAGAATAAGAGACTAGTTTCAGGAAAACCAGATCTATAAGGTGATTGGTAAGTTCAAAGATATAACTAAACAAAATGATCACCAGGTCTACAGAAGATACTAATAAAAAGTAGGTTAGCTAAATAAAATGATACAAAACATGAATGTTCACTATAGAAAATTAAAGCCTATGAAAAGATACCAAATAGAGATTCAGGAGACTAAAAACACTTTTAAAAGTGTGAGGTGTAGAGATATCAGTGTGAAGACAGAGTGTTAGAACCAAAAGACAGAGCTGCTGTCAGTGATCTATTATTGACAGGCACTGTAATAAAAAATAAGAGAACAAAAAAATGAAAAAAAAATGAATCCAACAGCTGTGAAAGGACACAAAGACTAAGATTAATTGTAATTAGTGAAAAAGCAAAAGACAGCACAAATGGCATAAAATATGTTTACAGAAATAATAGCAGAAAAATTTCAAAATATGGAAAAATAATTTAACCTAAGAGAAGTGAAGCATATAAAATACAAAAGGATCAGTTTCAGAAAAGACCCTCTCCATGACACATAATAGTCAAAAATCCTAGAAGTTCAACAAGAAGAGCATCTTAAACCTGTTAGGGAAAAGCAACGAATCACTTATAATGGAAAATTCATTACAATTCCAACAGACTTCTCAGCAAAAAAGTCGGGAGAGCTTGAAGTGTTTGAGGCACTAGAAGAAAACAGTTTAATCTGAACTGATATGCCTTGCAAAACTATCTTTCAAAACTGATGGAGAAATAAGATATTTTCATGATAAAGAGCACTTAAAAAAATTCTTGACTACAAAATCAGCACTCCAAAAATTCTCAAGATCATTCTAAAAAGAAACAATGAAGCCAACAATGATAAAATGTCCAGCAAAATGAATATACTAAGTAGGGCAGGCAGTTAATAAAGGGAAACAAAAGGAACCCACAATAGGAATACAATGCAATGACAGGAAGTAAGTCAATAATTATCAAATTGAAGGTTCTCAACTACCCAATTAGAAGACACAGACTGATAGAATGGAACAAAAATCAAAATCCAATAGTATGCTGTACACAAGAAACACATTTAAATCAAAATAAATTCATAGAATAAAAATCAAAGAACAGAAAAACAATTTTCCATGCAATGTAAGCCCAAAAACAATCAGGAATAGCTATCCTATTTTAAAATAAAGGGGACTAAAAACCAAAATTGATCAGCAGAGGTAAAGAAAATCACTACATATTGGTTAAGGGAACAATCAAAAGAAAGAGATAACAAGTATAAAAATATACACCAGACAACAGTATACTCGACTTCATAAAACAAACACTAATGAACATAATAGAAAAAATCAGATAAACATCAATATGATTACAGTGGGACCTCAATACCCTACCATCACAAATAGACAAACGAGAACAACAACAAAAAGGTATCACACACACACACACAAAAAGGTATCACATTTGAACCAAACCTTCAAATAAATGGACTTAATATATTCCAGAAAGTGTTCCACCTATAACACAATACACATTCTTCTCAACACCACATGGAACTTTCTCCAGCATAAACCACAGAATTTCTCCCCAAAAAGCATGCTTTAGTAAATGCAAAAGAAGTGAAATTATACTATGTATATTAACAGATCATAACACAATCAAAACAGAAATGGCCAAAAAAACCACAGAAACTATGCAAACACATGGAAATTAAATAATACGCTCTATCAATAAGTCAAAGAAGAAATCAAGAACAAAGCAAGACAGTTTCTAGAATTAAATGGAAATGCCAGTACAACATACTAGAACATATGGAACACAATGAAAGCAGTCCTAAAAGGAAAGTTTATATCTGTGAATTCCCACATCACAAAAATAGAACAAGCCCAAATAAATAACCTAACTGTCCTAGAAAAACAAACTCAGTACAAATCCAAAGCTAGTGTAAGGAAAGAAATTATAAAGATCATAACAGACAGCAACAAAATTGAAACAAAAAAACCCCCCACAATATAAAGAATCAAAGCATGACAAATCACTCCTCAAAAAAAGTAAAAAAAAAAAGAATACTCAAATCAGTGAATTAGAAATGAGAAAGGTGAAATCACAGTGGACACTGCTGAAATCTAGAAGATTATTAGCAACTCCAGAGATATCTCAGCTCACAAACATAACTCATTTCACAATTTTGGGGAGGATGGATGCATTTGTATTTGTGGGGGGGAAGATGGTCACAGTTCTGTCTGTCACCTAACATGAAGTTTGTGAACACAAGCAAAATTTTGTTGAGCGTTTTTGTTTGAGCACTGAATTGTCTGTGAACAAAACCATTTGTGAATTGAGCAAGGTATTACTGTACTCTCTAAGCAATAAATTGGAGAATTCAGAAAAAAAGAATTCCCAAATGCATTAAGAATTCCCAAAATTGAAAGAAGAAGTTATTAAAAATAAAACCAACCCTGAATAATCCAATAACAGGCAATGGAATTGAAACAGTAATAAAAAATAAACTATCAACTAAGAAAAGCCCAAGTCCCAATGAATTCACTGCCAAATTAAAAAAAAAAAACCAATGTTCTTCAGACTCTTTTCTTTTTCTTTTCTTTTTTTGCAGCACTGGGGATTGAACTCATTGACCTTGTGCTTGCCAGGCAGGAACTTAAGCCACTGAGCTAGATCCCTGGCCCCAAACTCTTTAAAGAAATTGAAAAGTCATTTTTTCTTGGAAGCTAGTACTATCCTGACTCCAAAACTAGACAAGGATTCAATTAAAACAGAACTACCAGCCAATATCTTAAATGAAGATACATGTAAAAATCCTTCACAAGATATTGGCAAACAAAATACAACAGATGATCAAAAAATACAACAAATCATCAAAAACTAAAAAGATTGTATATCACAACCAAGTAGGCATTATCCTAGGAATGCAAGGATGGTTCAACATATGAAAAATCACCAAATGTAATACATCAAATAAACAGAAGTATTGTAGTTAACTGATTGTGTCAATGTAAGTAGAGAATTCCCAACTAAATTAAATCAGTATAGCTCTGGGTGTGGTTGAGGGATTTATAGATTTTCTGAGATTTACTGAGTGTGAGTGACAGCAATCAACAGGATGGCCACCTCAATGATACAACAGTGAATTTAAAGAGGAAGGCTTGCTTCTGTTTCTTTAGAGGAGCTTTACTCTTCACCTTCAGCTTGGGCATAGTCTTCTGGCTTCCAGCACAGACCCTTCAGGTTCCTGATATGGACTCACATGGAACACTACAGTGAGCTCCAGGCCTTTGACTGGATTCTTTGGATCTCCAGTGCACAGCCAGCCAGTCATTTTGCACTCTTCCACACCTGACTCTGTGGGAGATTGTCATAAGCCAATCTTGTAAATTCATATATATTTGAATACATCTGTTTCTCTAGTAAGTGCTGACTGATACAAGAAGCAAGGACAAACATCACATGATCAGCTCAAGTGCAGAAAAAGCCCTGTGACATATTCAATGCCCATTCATAATAAAAACCCTCAAGAAAATAGGAATATAAGTACTTTATCTCAATCTGATAAAAGTCATGTATTACAAACCTACTGTCAACGTCACATTAAATGAGAAAAAACTGAAAGCATTCCCTTGAAAATCAGGAACAAAGAAAGGATGTCCACTATCACTACTCCTGTTCAACTACTTGCAACATTAGCCAGAGCACTCCAGAAAGAGAAATAAAAGGAATATGTATTGGAAAGGAAGAAGTCAAACAATCATTATTTGCAGATGACATGATCCTCTATACAGAAGACCCAAAAAACACCACCAAAAGACACCTAGAATGAACAACCAAATTCAGAAATGCAGTAGTATACACAACCAACACACACAAAAAAATAGTATTTCTGTACATCAATCATAAACTCACAGAGAAGGAAATTAAGAAAGCAATAGAATTCACAATAGCATCAAGAAAAATTAAATACTTAGGAATTAACCTAATAAAGAAAGTGAAAGATTTCTACCACCAAAACTATAGTACCCTGAAAAAAAGAAATTAAAGAAGACATCAGAAAATGGAAAGATACACCCTGTTTTCAGATAGGCAGAAATAACACAAATCTTTAGTAAATAAGGAGGGGAGAGGGGGTTGAAAAGATGGGAGGAAATTAGAGAAAAAAGAAGAATTGACATACATTATGTACAGGTACAAATTCCCTATGACAAATGTGACAATTATTTGCATCTAAAGTGTAGCAATAAAATTAAGAAACTAAAAACAAAAAGAAAGAAATACATTCAAACTGGCCATATATCCAAACTGATATACAGATTTAGTATACTTTCAATAAAAATACCAACAACATTCCTCATAAAACTAGAGAAAATAATCCTAAAATTCAAGTGGAAATAGAAAAAACCCAGAATAGCAAAAGCAATCCTAATACTGATAGCAAAGTATGGGCATTACAACCTCAGATTTCAAGATATATTACAAACCTGTAGTTGTAAAAACAGAATGATAATGGTACAAAAACAGACATGTAGATCAATAAAACAGAACAGAGCATGCAGCAACAATCCCAAGAACATTCAGCTAATTGATCTTTAACAAAGTGTTATGGCTTATGTTTGGATGCCCCCCCTCTAAGCCTCATACAGTCATGGAGGCAGCTGAATCTAGCATTTGTGATTGATTCATTGTCTAATGCTGGGATTGGCAGTATGAGTGCTGCATCCACCTGCCCAGGGGCAGGTAGCCAGCATGCAATATAAGGGAGGGAAGGAGGTGTGCTTTTGCTTCTTTTTTCACTTTTGGCTCTTGTCATTTGTGGCTTCCATGGACGGCTGCCCCTTAGACCTGACACCTTGCCTTGGAGCCAGCTGAGTGTGGACTGAAACCTCCAAAACCTGTAAGCTAAATAAACCTTTCCTTCCCTAATTTTGGGCATCAGGTATTTTGTCTCAGCAATGAGAGAAAAGTAACCAAGACAGAAGTGGAGTAGTTGCAGTGACTATACCTGACTATGCGGTTCCAGAGCCTTTGGGAATGGCTTGTGAGAAGAGTTTGGAAAGGTTTTGAAATAAATGTTACCTGAAGAAGTGGCACTGGAATGCCTTAGGCTGTTCTGTCTGGGGGATTTTGGTCAGAGCTCAGAAGACCAGAAAACCAGTAAAGACCAGACTTGGGAGGTTTCTGCTGAGAATAAGGACTGTGATGGTTGTTGGATTCCACATGATGTGTGTTATGACTTGGCAGAAAGTTTATCTGCATTTTGCTTATGTCCAGAGACTTTGCCTGGGACTAAGATTAAGGGCAGTGGGCTCATTAATCTGGCAGAAGAAATTTCAAGACAGTCAAATGTTGAGGCAGCAGCATGGCTACTGTTGGGGGCTTTTAGCCAGATTGATATCACAAATCAAGAGCAAAGAGCCCAGCATGGTGATTTAAAATGTTGTGAGTTTGGCCAGAAAGCTGTGGTCTGTAAAGATAGAGATGAGATCTTGATTGCTGAGAAGGAACAAAAAAATAAAAAAGATGGCCTGTGGTCATCACAGCAAGAAGCAGTGAGTCTCCATGCTTTGCAGCACCAAAACTGCAAAAGTAAAAGACTTTGCTTGGAGGAGAAAGCTGCAGAGCACCATGTTCCAGAATGGCGACAATGGCCACTTGAGGTTGCAAAATGGCAATGGTTGCACCAGGTTCCAGAATGGTGGTGGCATAAAGAATCTGTTCCTCAGAATCAGGTTTAGAGTGCTCAGCAATTCAGGCATTTCACCCCTACAGCCAAGAGAGAGAAAAATCTGCCTACTGCTCCAGCTGGCAGCATCCACATGGTGCTGGTTTTAAGTGCATGCAGAATGCACGAGTTCTGAGGTTAAAAAGGCTTCCACCCTGATTTCAGAGGACAGTGTGCCCCTGGGAGGGCCATATGTAAAGCTGTGAGTGTGAAGCCAAAGGTGCGGTGGAGAACCCAGAAGTTTAAAAAAGCCAGGAGCGTGGATCATCTAAGGAAAGCTGCAAGGATTGAACAGAGCAGGCCTAAGAGAGCAGCTGTGGGAGCTGCAACCACCAGAAGTGCCATGGGTGTGGAATCACTCAAGCCTTTTGGAGCTCACGACCAGATTGCTTCAGGACTTAATGTTTGTCCTGCTGAATTTTGGACTTCCTTTGGTCCCATTTCTTCATATTCCCCTGTCTGTACCCTTTGGAATGGTAATGTTTATCTTGTGCCACTGAATGTTGGAAATGTTTAACTTTGTTTTCATTTGTACAGGGGCTCACAGCTAAGAGTTTGCTTTAGATCTCAGAGGAGACTTGGGCCTTTGACTTTTCAGGAATGCTGAAACTGTTAGGACTTTAGCAACTCTTGGAGATGGATTACATGTCTTTTGCATAAAGGATGTACATGAATCTTTAGGGGGCCAGAGGTGGAATGTTACAGTTTATGCTTGGATGCCACCCACCCCCTGCAAGCTTCATGCAGTTCATGGAGGCAGCTGAATCTAGCATTTGTGATTAGTTCATTGTCTAGTTCTGGGATTGGTGATGTGAAGCACCCACTTGCCCAGGGGCAGGTAGCCAGCATGCAATATAAGGGAGGGAAAGAAGTGTGCTTTTGCTCCTTTTTTGCGCTTTTGGCTCTTGTCGTTTGCGGCCATCATGAACAGCTGCCCCTTAGACATGACACCTTGCCTTGGAGCCAGCTGAGTGTAGACTAAAACCTCTAAAACCTGTAAGCTAAATAAACCTTTCCTTCCCTAATTTTGGGTGTCAGGTATTTTGTCTCAGCAATGAGAGAAAAGTAACCAAGACAGTGTCCAAAAACATACACAAGAGGAAAGATAGCCTCCTTCATAAACGTTGCTGGGAAGTTGGATAGCCACAAGTAGAAAACTGAATCTAGACCTATGTATCTCATCATGTATTAAACTAAAACCAAAATGAATCAAAGACTTATATGTTAAAACAGAAGCACTTAATCTGCTGGGAGATAAAATAGGTAAAACTCTTGAAGACATAGGCTTAGGCAAGAACTTTCTGAACAGCAACCCAAATGGTACAAGAGATAGTACCAACAATCAATAGATGGGATCATATCAAAATACAAAGCTCTTGCATAGCAAAGAAAATAAGCAATTGAGTGAAGAGACAACTAACAGAGTAGGGGAAAAATTGCCAGTGACTCTTCAGACAGAGAATAGCTAGAATATATAAAGAACTCAAAAAAAAAAAATTAGACCCCCTCCAATAAAAGACTCAATCAAAATATGAGCAACTGAAATGAACTGACACAAATGACTCATAAACATAAAAAGAAAAGTTCAACATTGCAAGCAATTAGAGAATACAAATTAAAATCATGCTGATATTCCATTTTACTCCAGGAAAAATGCCTATCATTAAGAAATCAAATAACAAAACCTGGTGAGGATGTGGGGGAAAAGGAACCCTTTGACATTTTTGGGAATGTAATCTTGTACAACCAGCAAGGAAACCAGTATGGAGAGTCCTCAAACAACTAAAACTAGAGATTTCATTTGATTCAGATATTCACCTTCTAGGTCTCTTCCCAAAATATTTAAAGACACCATACTACATGACACATGCATACCTATGTTTATAGCAGCACAATTCATAATAGCTAAATCTTGAAGCAGCCTATATGTCCATTAATAAAATAGATAAAGGAAGTGTGGCATTTATACATAATGGAGTATTACATTCTGCAATCTAGAGGGATAAAGTTGAATCATTTGTAGGAAAATTGATGCAATTTGAGACCATAATGTTAAGTGAAATAAATGAGACACATAACTTTAAGTATCATATTGTTTTTCTTTTGTAAAAAACCGAAAATACAAACAAAGTGCAAAATAAAAGGTAACAGGAAGTAGGGAGATATATCTATTTCAAATCAAGAGACGGAAGGAGGGAGGAGTGAAGAGAGGGAAGGGGATGAAAAGAATTGATATGTGTTATGTACATGCACCAAATCCCCACAAAGAATGTAATGATTATGTACGGCAAACATACACCAATAAAAATTAAAACTGAAAATAAAGTAAAAATAACACATAAAAAAAGTATGCTGTGGATATAAAAGACTGAACTTGATCAGTATTTTTGGTTAGGGAAAATATTCGTGTTATTTTGTTAGGCTAAAAGAAAAGTCACAAAGTTACACATGTAGCATGATTGACTTTTGGTAAAACAATGGGTATATAGGAAAAGATGTTGGAAGACTCTAAAAACTGTCAACAGGAACCATCTGGGCCCTGAATTTAGGTTTCTGTTTATGCTGTCTGTCTGTCTTTGTCTGCCTGCCTGTCTCTCTTGTCTCTTTTTTGCTCATATTTTCTTGTATTTTCGGAACTGAAAATATATAAGCTTGTATTATTTTAATAATTGGGGATAAAATATCAATAAAGCTATTTTGTATTTGGATCAGAAACAGAAAATATTCCATAATCCATAATTAAATGTATGTATATGTATGCAAGATAGATAACTATACTACTGATCTCTGTTAATTCATCAAAAAGAATAATTTGTGCTGTCATTGATTATTTGATCTTTTTTTATGCTTAGATCTTGTAACCTGAACAGCTACTTCTAAGATAACAATATGGAATGTGTTAAGTAGTGTTGATTTCTTACTGTTGTTTTGTTTTGTTTTTTAAATTCTGTATTATTTCTATCCTTTTTTCTATTTTGATTTTTAAAATAAAAATACCACATTTAAGTGCCTGATATATCTCTTTCCAAATGGCTTTCTTTACTATACATAATGAATATATATGCACTTACATAATTTTGTTTTAGAAAACCATACTTTAGAGTAATAGATACGACTTTCAAAGAAGTTAAAGTAAATATACACTCACCTACTGTAATCCCAAATTATGAATATTGTAATCCAAGTATTGTAATCCCTTTTCCAGTCTTCCCCACAATCCAAAAAGTTATACTTGTAATCCCATTGAGAAGTTATTGAAATCCCAGCAAGATAATTCTAATCTACAACCTCCAAAGCAACCCATGGCAGAGTAAAGACACCATATTCAAAGTTAAATGCAGCCAAAGGGTCCTAAGCCTGATCCCTGTGAGGATATGCGGACAAAGGCCCTGATTCAAGGCCTCTCCCAGAATTTATTATCTTGTGAAGAAGGGGGTGGCTC
>RJWT010054077.1:0-10333 GCA_004365215.1 Cuniculus paca | reverse complement strand
CTTTTAGATGTGCATCAAGCTCTCTATAAGGCATAAAAGGCCCCTAGCAACCAGTCCCTGGCTACTCCTCTACCTCCTCACAACACTCAGCCACAACAAACCAACTTGTCCTCATTTTGCATATCATCGTTCTCTTGCTCTTGCTTATAGCTGTGCACATACTATATTCTTGGCGTGAAACACTCTCCCAACTCTCCCTCCACGCTCTAGCAGTGATCTCTTCCTCCAGAGAGCATGCATTCATTCACTCTGTAAATAATTGTTCAACATCTATTTTCCACTGTGTTAGGTCTTGGTGCTATGAAAGAGAGTAAAAAGAAAATGATTCCTGCAAACACAGAGGTTACAGTTTTGTGGGATAGATAGACATAAGCAAGTAATCACACATGCGCTTAAAACTACTAAGGGTGGGTGCATGGTAATCTATGAAAGTATCAGAGGAGAGTTAGACTAGGTTGGAGGAGGATGGTTATCCCAATGACAGTGCACTGAGATGTGAAGGATGAGTAAGAGATAACCAAGCAAACACTGAGAGGGAAGCCCTGGCACACAGATGAGCATCTTTAAAGATCAACCCCAGGACCAGGTCAGCTTTCCCATCACAGCGTTCAGCATCCTCAATATCTCCTTATTATTTATTGTCATCCTCATTGTCATCCTCAATGTCTCAAGATATTGTAAGTTCCTTGAAGGCAGAAGTTACCTTGTTAACTGTTGTATCTCCAACACCTGGCACTCCTGGTAGGCATTCAATAAATGTCAAATCAATGACAATGAATGAATCAACAAATGTGTCTAGCGTACAACTGGCACATCATAGGTATTCAGTGTCATTGTGTGTTCTGCCCCTTTCCAGAATTATCTCTCAGTTTCAGTCCTAACCAAAGATTTCTTCCACATCCCTTGGGTCCTCTTAGCTACCTTCTGCCCTCAAGAGTACATTCCCAAAGGACTTTGGGGAAAGGACCCTCCAAGGACAACCTTATTGATGTGCAAGACATGCTTTTTAAGGAATTCATCACACGGGTCCTTTGGAGTCCTCTGCTGTGATACATATTCATAAGATGACAGTAAATCTGGCAAATTTGAGGATTTTTATAACATCCAAACAGGTGTCTAATGCCAGTTGAGTGAAATCAGGAACCAGCTCCAAATGAAACACCATTCCACCTTAGGCTGGTGACAGAATGTGTATTGCCAGTAACTGAGGGAACAAGTTGTTGTGCTTCCCATAACTTGAACCCAGATGTCTAAATTAAGGGATGCTTAGCTGTGCTTAACCGGCGCAGTCATCACCAGTGCCCTATAAACCCTCCAATGCACAGTGATGCCATTTATTAGCAGCGTCTCCATAGATTATGTTTGGTTGTGTTCCATTAGAAAACTTCATTCCACATTAGATTGCAATGCAATAGGATGCTTGCCAGCACAGAGAGTCCATCTAATTGTGCAAAAGCAGAGACGCAGGGATTGTTTCAGTAATTCATCTAGGCAGGGCTGACACTGCATTATCTGGAAGGCTCTTTGTTCTTTTCTTGCTAATTTCCAAACTCCTACAGGCTCTCAAGCCTTCAGGACCAGTTCCTACCCCCATTTCCCACCCTGATCCATTATGAGAAGAATCTGATCAGCTTCTATTGTAAATTTAATTTCAAGCAGCCAGACGCTGCCTTCTGGCACCCAGGGATGTTGCTGCTTGTGAATAGCACTAGATGAAATGTGAGATGCTTTCAAGGAGATGGCTATGAACTCCTGGAAAGGGAGGTTCTGGGAGATGAGTGGCATCTGCATATAGCACAAGCTGTGCACAGGGAGCCTATTGGCACCTCTCATCAGCAATGCCAGGTGTGGCTGTCAGTACACAGCATCACTGAGAATGCCTCATTCTGCAGAGGAGAAAACTGAGGTTAGGATAGGTTGTCTCACTTGCCCAAGGTCACTGACACAAGGAGGAGGATTAGAACCCAGGTATGTCTGAAACTAAAGGCCTTCACTCCTTAAATCAATCTATCTCAGGGCTTCTCAGCCTAAGCACTTCTCCATTCGGAGCCGAGTAATTCTCTAGTGCGCACACCCATCCTGTACATTGCAGGACATTTAGCCACACCCTTGGCTTCAGCTTACTGGATGCTCTTCGCACTCCTACAGTTGGATCAACCAAAAACGTCTCCAAAGGTTGGCAGATGTCCCCTGAGGGACAGAACGGCCTTACCACTGCTCTACTTATGACTTGCAAATTAGGGTTTTTGTCTCTTTTGCTTAATTATGGTTTCTAATCTTTTCTACCAATATACAAGCATTCCTTTTGTTTATATCTTACCATAATTCAAAACAGTTTACAGACATTATCTAATTAAATCTTTACCAACCAACCAGTGAAGCAGATCTTGATAGACCCATATTAACGATAAAGACACTGAGGATAGGAGTGGAGGGGATCCGCCAGTGCTTCCTAGCTCACATGCTGCGCACTTGCAAGATCAGTGTCTGGTTTCTTCCATGGCTCTGCCACAGCAAAAACGTGGAACAAAGCTCAACTCCAGCCTCAGTACTCAGAATCTAATAGGAAGGAAGTTCACTGTTCAAGACACAACCCAGGAATAAGCCTCTGGAGAGTGGTGGCTTTTCAGGGGTGGGAAGTGACTCTTCAGCAGCTATATGTAAGATAAAGAAGATCAGACATACATAAGATAAAGGAGATCAGACACACATAAGATAAAGCAGGGGAGAACAGAGAGCTGCATTAAAAATGCAGCGAGAACAGTAACCACAAAACATGTGTCTGTTAAGTTTCAGACAATAGTACAGAAAGCCCCCAGGTGATGTGAACATAAAGAAATCTGCTACAGGCCTCTTGGAGGTTCTGTCTCTCTGCCTGTGTGGGAAGGAGTAGGAGAGAGGACCATGAGAGGATCAGCAATATATTGAGAAGTCACACACACAACATGGTACATTCTGCTCGCCCATTACATTCGTACACATACATACAGGTAATATACCAGAAATACATTCTATGTACTATAATATACATACACTCCATCCATTACATAAACATGGAATGACTCCCCTTGAGCCCAGCGTTTTCTGCAATGTCTTTCTACCAGGCCTGCAATTTCCAAATCTCCAAAATCTGGTGAGAGGGCACAGATGAAATGTCAGGACAACCCCCAAAGCCCTCTAGAAAGTGCTGCTTCACAAGGTCCTTCACACAGAAGGCCAAAGAAGGATGCATACTTAGGGGCCTTCAGCAAGGGCCTCCGCTAGAACAACCCTGGGAGGTGGGTTAGCATCACCTTCATTTTATAGATGAGGCTCAGAGGATGAGGTCATAGTGTTAACAACTATAGAGTTTTAGGGTTCTGGAGAGGTAGTTTAGTGGTAGAGTGCTTGCCTAGTCCTTAGGTTTGATAGTAAGTACTACAAAAATAAAAGCACAAATAAATAAAGAAACATAGAGCCTTGCTAGGTATAAATCTAGGTCTGTTCCCTCATTTCCTACCATCTCACAGGAAAATACTCCAAGAATACTGTTCTGCTGGATAAGTGAAAAATTGTAGGCCAGTGAGACACATTTTAACAGAAATAGGAATCTACAGCAGGTTGATCTGATCTGTTTTCTGTTTCTAAACTGAACACTGTGAAGTCATCCTCTACTCTTTCTTTTCCCATAAATCCATTATTAACTCTGGGGACAACACTTTCCCATAACACTGTAGGAGTCCACACCATCCTCAATCTTAGTTGTTCTTGTCCAGACTGTCACCGTACTTTGCTTGGCCTGCTGGTGACTTGTCTGATCCCTACCCAGGGCAGTTGCTACACTAAAGCCACATCATGCCCAAATTTGTTTCTAAAAATCCTTCATTAAAAGCATATGTACAAAAAACCCACAGCTAACATATTTAAAAATGAAAAAATAAATACTTTCTCACTACAAATGAGAATGAGACCAGGACTCCACTCTTACCACTTCTGTTGGATATTACAACAGAAGTTTCAGTCAATGGTGCAAAAAGAAAAGAAAGGGGGGAAGGAGGGAAGGAAGAAGGATAAAAGGAAGAAATGACATTCAGACTAGAAAGGAAGAACTAAAACTGCTTTTATTCTCAGAAATAAACAAAACTATTTGAACTAATAATGAATTCATCACGGTCACAGAATACAAAATCAACACATTAAAATCAATTGCATTTTTATATCTTACCAATGACCAACCCAAAAATAAGACTTTAAAAAATAATTACATTCACAATGGCATCAAAAATAATAAAAATCTTTATAAGATAAATTTTCAGTTCAAATGGAGACCAAAGACAACATACTAAAACACTCCCTCTACTTGACCTTGAATTTCTCATGAAAATGATCAAACTTATACAAAAAGATGGAATATTTACATCAACATTGGAAACAGAAAAAGAGACAGTTACAAACATGCTACAAAAATTAAGAAATTTCTATAAGTTGCAGAACAAGTAAGACTCAATTCACCGGGCATGGTGGTGCACTCCTGTAATCCCAGCACTTGAGAGGCTGAGGCAGGAGGATTGTTGCAAGTTTGAGACCAGACCAGGCTACAAAGTGAGCCCAAGGCCAGCCTGAACTGCATAGAGAGACCCTGTCTCAAAAAAAAAAAAAAAAAAAAAAGGCTCAATTAAGGAAAAAGGTTAACTAGGTAGGATGTTGATAGAGAAATACAGTTTAAAATATGATTTCAAAAGTAATTTAAAATACTATATATAATACCCCCAAAAAAGACCCAATCAAAAAATAGGCATCTGAAATAGACATTTCTCAGAAGTAAAGATGTCCAATAAATACATAAAAAAGTTCAACATCACTGACCATTGCAAAAATGCAAAATAAAACAACACTGAGATACCATCTTACTCCAGAGAGAGTGATAATCAACAAGAAATCAAATAATAATCAATGCTGGTGAGGCTGGGAGGAAAAAAGAACCCTCTTACATTGTTGATGTACAACCACTATGGAAATCATATGGAGATTCCTCAAAAAACTAAAACTGGAAATTCTTTTGACCTAGATGTTCCCCTTCTAGGAATCTTCTGAAAATAGTTAAAATCATCATAAAACAGTGATATAAGCATGCTCATCTTTATAGCAGCACAATGTATAATAGCTAAATCTTAGAAAAAGTTTATATGTCCATCAGCAGATGAATGGATAAAGAAAATGGGATATTTATACAAAATGGAATATCACTAAATGAGGCATTTGTAGGTAAATGGATGCACCTTGAGACTATAACATTAAGTGAAATAAATCAGATGCACAAGTTTAAATATCACACGATTTCTCTAATAGGAGAAATGCAAAATATAAATAAAGAGCATGTTATGGTTGATACATTGTATCAACTTGAGCAGTTTAGAAGTTTAACTGAGAGACTGGGCAGGGAGCCAGGGTTCTTACTTTGTAAATGTCCTCATCCTGTGCAAAGGAGGGCAAGGACATTTTGTGAGTGTTAGACCCATCCCGAAGAGGGGGTGGCCTGTGTACAATGTAAGGGAGGAGAGGAGGCTTACTTTCTCTCTTTTGCTCTGGCTGCTGCCTTAAAGTGTTGCCCCAGTGCCATGCCACTCTGCCTTGGAGCCAGCTGATTATGGACTGAAATCTCCTGAAACTGTAAGCTAAATAAACTTTTCCTTGCTTCACTTTGGGTGTCAGGTGTTTTGTCCCAGCAATGAGAGAAAAGTAACTGAGACAGACCAAAAGAAAGGTAATAGAAAATAGGGAGATCTTTTTCAAATGGGGAGGAGAACAAGAGATGGCAATAGGGAGGGAAAGAAGGTAAAAAGGATTTGTAAAAAAAACAGAATCAAAGGAAAAAAGGGAAATAGAACTTTTTCAAATGGGAAGGGAATCAAAGATTGGACAGAGTAGGGAGAGATGGAAGGGAAGGGGACAAAAAAGAATTAAGGTGTGTTATGTACATGTACAAACTCCTCATGATAAATGTAATCATTATATACTGCAAACCTATACTAATAAGAAAGTACATAATTAAAAAAAGAGGCAAAAGTAACTTTAACTACTAGTCGAATACCAATCACAGAAAATGCAAAGAAAATTTGCACTCAAAGGTGGGGAAAAGGAAGTAACAGTGAAGAAGTTTAAAAATAGAAAGCATTAAATATCATATGTAGAAGAGCAAACATACCAGCTATCACCAAAAAAAAAAAAAGAGAGAGAGAGCAAACGAAATTTTCCTGCTGAAAAAAAGACTGTAAAGAATTTTCTGTAAGAAAAAAATCCAACTGTATGTTACACTAGGAGCTACTCCTAAAACAATGGGCATTGATAAATATTAAATAAAAAATTAGCAAAACTGGACCTCATAAATGCAAACCTAAAAGAAAAAAAGTAGCACACTGAGCTTGTGGCAAAAATCATTGAGGGACAATTTTTACATTGGAAAAATATAAATTTTTCTGTGAAGATTTAATGTTCATAAACATTTCTATGCTGACATAGCATCAAAATATATGAAGTTAAATCTTAGAAATGAGAGGAAAAATTGATAAAACAGTGAAAACATGAGGACAGTAATGCTTATTTTAACAAATGTAAATTAGATAATAAGAAATTGGGAATACTTCATATTAATAACATAAATTTTTCACCCTTTGACCACAGAATGAATATGTTGTCCTTTTTTAATACTCATAAAACATTTACAAAAATAATCTTATATAAAGGGGAAAAAGTCAACAAATTTTCCAAAGTAGAAATCATAACCTGATCATAAATGCAAAGAAACTAGATAATAATTTTTTAAGTATAAACAAATGTTACTTGAAAATGTGAGGAAAAAATCCCTAGAGTCAAAGAAAAGAACAAAACAGCAATTAGAAATTCTTTCTGAAATAACAACTACCCATCAAAATTTATGGGATATGGTCAAAGTTGTACTTAGGGGAAAATGCCTTTTAATGTTTTTATTATCAAACAAGAAATAATGGAACTAATTCAATTCATGAAATCAGCAAAAGAGCAACATCAGCCTCAGGTAAGTAGGAGAAAAGAATGGATAAAGATAAAAGCAGAAATCAATAGGTTAGATAATGGAGAGAGAATAAAATTGATAGCCCTAGCTCTGGAACTTTGAAAAGGCCAATAAAATAGGCAAAGTTCTGGCAAGGACAATTGAGCAAAATGAAAGAAAACACAGGGGCCAGGAGCCAGTGGAGAAGGGAGCAGCAACCCAGATGCTTCAAAGATAGACATGTACAGTCCTAGGCTCCTACACTTGACAATGTCAATACAGTGAGTGATTTCCTAGACAAACAGAGACAAAAGGAAAACCTGAGTAGATTAATAACCATGCAACGTGAAAAAGAAAATCACAAAGACCCAAGGGTCCACACCCTCAAGAAAGCACCTCTCCAATACTTCCAAGGACATGTATTCCAGCCTTATGTGGACTGTCTGGGTTCTTTTTCCTGCCAGTGTCTCCCAGAGTGTGAACTCCTTTGGCTCCGGGAGAGGTAAGAGGCAATGGGCTCCTGCAGATGACCCTTCATGACCTTGGCTACTTCTGAGATGAATTGAAGTGAGCAGATCACAAAGGGGACAAGGTGAGGATCTCAAGAAGGGATAACCCAGTGACAGTGGAATGCCAGAGCCCTCCTCCTAAATCATGGCTATTTTTCCTAGGATGGGCAAGACCACTCTCCCAAAGACTTTTACATTTCCTACACCTGCAGCCTGGAGCTGCCTCCATTTATCCACACGGTATGCAACACAATGCCTCCACAAATCATGTGTCTGCTCAAGCATGAACCCCTTAAAAAGGCCTTCCATGATCACCCTATAAAACCAGCATCCTTCCACCATTTTTGCACTCTTGATGAACACTCTGTCTTTATGGTGTCTAATGTGTCAGGTATTTCCATGGCTGTCTCCCCATTAGCATGTAAACTCATGAAGGCAGTGGCTTTTGTTTTGCTTGTGGTTGTGTCCCCAATACTCAGGCTAGCATCTGGGTGCTTGTGAAGTATTTGTAGAATGAATGCATGAAGAGGACTCTAGTTCCTCTAGCAAAGTTTCACTGAACATCAAGGGAAGATGGATAGGAGCTGTCCAGGCTGGAAGGAACTACCCGACTCTTGCTGCAGGTCTCCCAAATTCACCCTGCACTGCCCTGAAAGGGAAAGGAGGGGGAGGACAGAAGGTTGGGGGTCTGTCCTATAAGTGTGGTGTGACCTGGCTCTAGGATTCTAGAAGCCAGGGGCTCAGATGTGTCTTAAACAAACCTTGGAGATTAAGCACTTGGCTAGCAAGGCTTATTAATGCACTCAGTCCTTAGAAAAGCAATTAGTGGCTGGGAATCCCCAGAGCTTGGCTAGTGTGCCAGTAGCCCTTTGGCTTCCTAAAGAGCCAGAAGCCCAGCTGGCAGGACAAGGGCAAAGCTTCAAATAGAGCATAGCAGACTCCAGACACTGAAGCCTTTGCCTTCACTCAAAACCTCTGCCCTTCCTGCAGAGGTAAAAGCCCTACCACCCAGGCTATGATTTCATGTATAAGTGCCCTGCCCTGGGTTTAGAAAAGCCATTTCCCTTTCACCCAGTTTTCTCCTCTTTCAGCAAGTTCCTCAAATCTGCAACACAAATCTCAACGAAGTTTACAAGGCCTCAGACATACGATGCAAAATACATTCCTATCACTAGCAACCTTCAGCCGCATATGTGTTGCATGCAAGGGGGAAAATGAATATAGCTAGGTGTAAAATATTTGCCAGCAGATGTACACATGCATATACCTCTGCATGTAAAATCAGCTTTGATACAAAGGCTTGCATTTCTCTATGTTTGTTTTCCATTAGTTTTCCCGAATGTCCTAATAATTGATCCTCCCTATTGGATATTTAGAAACAGGAGAAAAGAATTGGGAACATAAAGAAAGCAGAGGAGTTGCAGGGGAGCCTCATAAAAACAAAGGTCAGAGGTGAGTGGGGTCCTCCCTTTGGGAAGCTCGGCCTAGGGGTGTACTTTGGGGAACGTGGAGAGGGTGGTACCTTGTTCGCAGGTTCTCTGGCTGTGGTGGGCCATCAAACACTGACAGGACATCAAAGTCCTCTTCTAGGGCAAAGGACTGGAACACGAGCTGGATCCTGTGCTGGTCCTCTGCAGTGATGGTCCACGTGCAGTTGGCATAATTGGGGTAGCCATATGGGAACCCTGGGCTCTCCACCGTCCCATTGGGACCTTGCAATTGGAATGTGCAGTTCTGGCCTGAAAAAGAGAAAAAGAGTATTTCAGAGTGGCCAGAAGAACTCCCAGAAGCTTCTGGAGAGAGAGCAGCAAGGCACTCAACAGTTTTTGACCCACTTTTCCAGGTGCTTCCTGCAAGACAGTCCTGGGCTTGGCACAGAGGAAAGAAATACAGGTGACTAGCATGGCCTGTGACCAGCTGATGAACTATTTGTTTCATCCAAACCTCAGATCAACTCTGTGAGGTAGAAAACCAAAGATTAAAAGAGTTTAAACTAAGAAGTGACAAAAACCAGGCTGAACTCAGACATGACAACCTTCAGCACCACGGTGACCATTTCTAACCCCTTCCTCTGTTCATGGCCTCCTTACTCTCAGCTCTTGTGCTCCCTCCCACCCTCCATGGAAAATAAGTCATTGATGGGAATTCTCCAGCCTTCTCAACTCTCCTGTCCTTATTCTGCCTATAGAGGAACCAGCTGGCTCCAACGCAGGGTGGCATGGCAGAGGAGCAACAGTTCAAGATGGCAGAAGACAGCAAAAGCAACAAGAGTAAAAAGGGGAGAAGCAAGCCTCTTTTCCTCTCTTATATTGTATACAGACGATCTGCCCTCTGGTGAGTAAAGCACTCATACCAACTCCATGCTCTCCTCTTGCACAGGCTCAGGATGTTTACAAAGTGAGGACCCTGGTCCCTTGCTGAGTCACTTAGTTAAACTTCTAAACTTCTCCAGTTGACACAATGAACAACATCCTAGAGCAGTAAGAGCATGTCCCCTATACCCTAGGATGTAGAACTGCTGAGTTACTTAGGTAAGCTTCTAGACTTCTCAAATTGACACAACGTATCAACCATTACACTCACCCCTGTGTTCTGTGGCTGCCTCTCCTCACAACCCTCCCATTTGAAATGTGCTCAACATTTTGTTATTCAGAAAACAATTCCGCTCTCTATTCTGCATCTCCCTCTGCTTTGTCTCTCATTTCACAATCAGATTTACTGTACTGAAAACACAATCTGTCTATACTTTCTCTCTCCGTGTCCTTATTTCCCATCCACCCACCACACCTTGTCAGTTCTGCCATCTGGCCCTTCC